>CAUZXS010001715.1:20000-82500 GCA_963585895.1 Sepioteuthis lessoniana | reverse complement strand
ACATAATACTAAAAATTCCAATCTAATACAAATAATTTGCACGCAGTTGTACGGTTTCAAGTATTCCTATCTAATACAATTAATATGCACACACTTGTATGGTTTCAAGTATTCCTATCAAATACAAATAATTTGCACACTGTTGTATGGTTTCATGTATTCCTATCTAATACAAATAATTTACACACTTGTATGGTTTCAAGTATTCCTATCAAATACAACTAATTTGCACACACTTGTATGGTTTCAAGTATTCCTATCTAATACAAATAATATACACACTGTTGTATGGTTTCAAGTATTCCTATCTAATACAAAAAATATGCACAGTTCTATGGTTTCAAGTATTCCTATCTAATACAAATAATTTACACACTGTTGTATGGTTTCAAGTATTCCTATCTAATACAAATAATTTGCACACAGTTGTACGGTTTCAATTATTCCTATCTAATAAAATAACTTACACACACTTGTATGGTTTCAGGTATTCCTATCAAATACAAATAATTTGCACACATTTGTATGGTTTCAAGTATTCCTATCTAATACTAAGAATTAGATGATTTCAAGTAATTATTTCTATTTGAAAATAATCATTTGTTTACACACAATTATATAGTTTCCAGAAACTATTAATAATCCTAATTAAAAAAATGATTATAGTTTCAAGTAACTATTCTTAATAAAATAATTTCCAGTTATATATCAAGTATTCCTATCTAATACAAATAATTTGCACACAATTATATGGTTTCAAGTATTCCTATCTAATACTAAGGATTACATGTAATTACAAGTAATAATTTTTATCAAGTTATAACCATCAGTTTGCACACAGTTATATAGTTCTAAGTAACTAATAATGATCCTTAGTAAACAATTATAGCTTCAAGTAACTATAAGTAAAATGGGCGACCTTAGTCGAGGGTGACCCGAAGGCTCCCTTTTTGATAGCTACTACACCGAGATGTAAGGCAGGGCACTTCTCCTTTCCCTAGATTACTCTACTTTATCCTTGATCCCTACCTTATATAGTTGAGTATTAAGCAAGTAGAATCAAGTACCATTTTTTGAGTCTTTGGTATGACTCGACCTAGGATTGAACCCAGGTCTCTCTGGCCATTGGTGAACACTAACCATCATGCCAATATACTTAATACGTATAAATCAGTTATAAAGTATTAAGTATTCCTATTGAATACAAATAATTTTTAAACAGTCTATTTGACCTATAGATGGGAACCTAACAGGTAATATCATTCTGGGTCCAAGTGGAGCTGGGAGTAATGGCAATGAAGAGGTACTAAACACTCCCTAAATTTCCAGAACATCAGATGGAGTTTAGTGTTATATCCAGGACAGACCTTTTTGAGAGTAGGGGTCTTACTCCTCCTAAAGAAATACAGTTAGTGTATCATAAAACCGTGCTGATCAGCAATAAATCTTGCAATGGATGGAGAAAAATTCAGAGAAGAGATAGATATTTGTGATTGCCGATCTACAAGACATTTTCGGCCACATATACATGAAAAACATATCTTATACTTGATCTATTATCAGAACATTGACCCATTGCAAAAGCAGAGCACTGCCATGAAAGAAACTTTATTTTTGTTTAAAGATATCCAAATCCTTTTTAACTGGGATTCTATTTCTTAAATAAGCTTTTTTTCCCCAACCCCCAAGTGTAATTTCCTTGATTATAACTAATACATAATTCTGTAATTGATTTTCCCCAATATAGAAAAAAAGGAGACTGATTCGGAAAAAGTAATCTCTTCTCAATAACAGTTGAAGCCAATACCTTTGGCCACAGGAAGCAAGTGATGCAGCTATATATATATATATATATATATATATATACACACACACTATATATATATATATATATATATATATATATATATACATACACACACACACACACACACACACACAGATAGAAAAAAATGGAACTAGTAACCAAAAAGGATGTATTTTGAGGAGTTTCTTTAAAGCTCCCCCCCCCAATTCTAGTATCGGGAACTAATTTTACAAGGCAATTATATATGGAGACAACTTATTCTTCTAAAATGTACAAGCAAAATTTTTATCTATTTTATTTGCAATAATCTGACCAAGTTAAAAATCTTAAATCAAAATTATAATTCAATCAAATTTCTTTTTCTCTTCTTTCATAAATTAATCAGGATCCACAAGTGAAAAGGAAATATTCTCAGCAAAATGCTTTAAATAAATTCATAATCCTTGGAAAGTTTTATAAGATTTCAAGTTTGGATCTTGGACCTTGTGGCCATCAGTATAATAATCTGCTCTTGAAATATCCTCCAGAGGGAAATACTAATACTAGTTATTTTCCAACAGATCTATCTTATGGGACCCTAGCAGATATTACCCACTTTGGATCAGAATGGAATAGATGGTAATGGCAAAGAAGGGGTGACTCCATACTCACCAGAACTGGAGCCTCACCACCAGATGCAACTCAATGTCATGCACATTATGTGTGTGTGTGTGTGTGTGTGTGTGTGTACACACCTCTCTCTCATATATATATATATATATATATATATATATATATATGGTATGGATAAATGGATGTCATTATTGATTTCATTAATTTTACACATGTGCTTTGTCTCAGTTTTTGTCTACTGTGCAGGAAACTAGAGTCAGTTGGGGCACTATCTCTGAGAAAACCAACACCATGATATTGTTTGTGCAGAAGTTGGATTGAAAGGATTAAGTTTAAATTTTATCAAATTTAACTCCATTTATTGTAGTCGTTTCATATTAGTCTATTGAATCTACGTAGCTATACAGTTTCGGCTACAGTAATCTCCAACCTTCTTTAAATGCCTTTTGTCATATTCTAGCGAACTACCACCTGGAAGTTGTGAGTTCAATCCCTGGTTTCAGTTCCAATAGCGATTTAAAAAAAAGAAAGAAAAAAGCAAAAAGTAACTGATGCAAGATATCCTCAAGTCAAGGTATAGATGTTAGGGAATCACATTCATTTTACACTCATATTCTTCATATAGTTATTTCATAAGGGATTTAATTTTTGCATATGGTCCTATCTAGCACAAATAATTTTCAAACAAATCTATTTGACTCACAGATGGTATCCAAATAGGTACTATCACTTCAAATCAGAATGAATCTTCACTGAGGGTCTAGGAGACGAGTGTTCAATCCCAGGTTGAGTCATACCAAAGACTCAAAAAAGGTACTTGATGCCTCCTTGTTTAACACTCAGCATTATAAGGTAGGCATCAAGGGAAAGTGAAGCAATCCAGGGATAGTAGTAGCCCCCTGCCCCACACATTGATGTAGTAGCTATTGAAAAAGGAGCCTTTGGGTCACCCTCTTTAATGCTTACAATATATATATATATATATATATATTAGTTTGCTCCATTTACGAGTAAAATGCTCGATATCATTTATAGAGCGTATACATATTAAAGTTAGGTTTGGTTTGGTTTCTTTGTTTAATGGCATATCAACCTTTTTAGGTTATTTAATGCAAAAGCTATCCTCCTAGAAGAACAGTAGTGGTACTATTTAACCCATAGCTGGGAGGATAAGGGGGTTCATACCTTTCCTAAGGGTATTTCCCCAAAAGTGAATGTAATAGCGCGACTGGAGTACGAACGCGCTGACTACGATTCCGCAGTCCATCGCTTTAACCATTACACCACAAGGACACCCCCTCCATTAAAGTTAGGATTGTGTCGACAGTCAATAGTATTTGTTAACTGTCAGTTCTTGCCTCAAGACAGCAGAATGAAAACAATCTATCCAAGTGATTCAAATAAAGGGATAAGTTTAGAATTCCTGAAAGGTTACCAAGTACAAAAAAAAAGCAGGTTGGAGAGTACAGTGAATGAAACATTGGGAGTATAGCAACCAAGATGAAGAATATTAAGCTTTGTTTTAATAGAGAAAACTTCCAAAACTAAATCATTTACTTAAACAACTTCCCCAGTCTTTTCTTTCATTTCCTTAGAGAATGGCAGATGAGGAAGAAAATCACACATAAAATAATGTGTCTTAAACAAATGCCAATAGTTTTATGATTTTAAATCAAAAACTGACAGAAAATACGAGCAAAGTTTTCTTTTAAAAAAACGGGCACCTATTTCAGTGCAAAGTCTCCAAGTGCATATCCTGATGTCAGAAGTAAAACTAAGAAAGGGTCTCTTTGAAAATTCCCCATAGGTTCTAAATATTCCCATCCCAGAACAGTCTTATGAATAGGAGTTTATCTTCTACAGTTCTACTGTCATTATATGACAAAAAATATCTCCCTAAATTTAGGAGAAAGACCCCTCAATGAGCCAAACGTCATTACCAACCAAATTTGGTTGAAATAATGAAAATAACAGAATCTAAGTTACCAACACAAAATATGGTTGCATCTACAAAATGAAAACACATATTACATAGGGAGACAAATAATTATCTCTGTTAGCAAATGGTCATGTCCATTAATGCCTTGTTGGGTATCATATGACAGTTCAGAAATCTATTCTCAACTTCTTTTGCCTCTGTTCTTTGAACAGGAGAGACAATTTTGGGACCCTGACAGGGAGCAATAAAGCCACAGGGCTATTCTACTTTACTTCAAGTAAGTTTTTTTTCATTTTTAACCCACTTTCACGTACTGCTTATTCATGGAACAAATATATATATATATATATATATTTCTAACTGTTGAAACATGTCACAAATGTATTTATCTGGTCTTTCCTTTTGTTGTGTTTAGTGTTAGTACATCGTGGATATACTAATGCTAATATTGGTCCTTGATCAGTAACGACTCGACTTAATATCTTCCTTAGCACTAACCATACCCAATAATGACCATAAAACCACAGTAAAAAAGAAAAAAAGAATTGTGTGTATACACACACATCATATACACATTAGTTTCTCTAGAAATAAAAATATTGGAAGGGTTATTCTGCTCATTTTACTAATTAACTTAATACTCAGAGCCGCCACCAAGCCTAAACAATGGCATTATCTTCAGTGTGTCAAAAAATTCAGGAAAAACCTAAGGACATTAATTGACTTTCACAAGAAATCTGTTGTCAAATGTTTTTGATAAAGTGTATAATATAAAGCAAGGTAAAAAAAAATGCAAAGGACAGAGTCATTTAAGAACTATTAGCTAAGCTGGTCTCTAAATTGGTAGGACAGGACACTCATGTACTGAGAAGGGGAATGAAGGAGTGCACTGATTGGCCTACCATCAGATGGTTTTTTCTCACCAGTCACAGGACCATTGAAACCATTTTCTGAAGAATGATAGATTTCTTATTATTGTTTGTTGGCTATTTTTTGTCTTTTTTTTCTTCTTTATCTTTCTTTTGCAAGGGGATCAAAAAATAAGAACAAAATACAGTAATGAATGAAAGAAATGAGACAGAATGAAAAAGTGAGGGAAAAAAAAGATTATTCTCTCAAAGGATTATCTTCATTTTTGTTCTATGGAAACTATGATAAACCAAAAATTCAGTATGTAGAAAAAAACAATGGTATCCTAGCTACTGAATAAAAAAAAAAAAAAAAAAAAAAAAAAAAAAGAAGATTCTATTGTATTTTGTACATGGCTGGTGGAGGAAAGAGAAAATGTTCAACTGGCCCTTCAATTTGGATATATTCAGGGGTTAATTTTAATTCAATTCAAAATTGGGAGGAAAACTTCAAATCTTACAACTTCAAATTGGAATACTTAAATTCAATTTAGATTGATTGGTTTTAATGGTATGTCAACCTGACTAGGGTTATTTTATGCCTAGATATTAGGGAATTACATTCATTTTACATCTATATTCTTTGTATAGTTATTTCATAAGGGATTTTATTTTTGCATATGGTCCTATCTTGCACAAATAATTTTCAAACAAATCTATTTGACTCATAGATGGTATCCTAATAGGTACTATCACTCCAAATCAGAATGGATCTTCACTGGTGGTCTGGGAGACCAGTGTTCAATCCAAGGTTGAGTCATACCAAAGACTAAAAAAAAAAGGTACTTGAAGCCTCCTTGCTTAACACTCAGCATTATAAAGTAGGGATCAAAGAGAAGTGGAGCAATCCAGGGAAAGGAGTAGTGCCCTACCCCACACATTGATGTAGAAGCTATTGAAAAAGGAGCCTTCAGGTCACCCTTTACAATGCTTACAATAAATATATATATATATATATATATATATATATATATATATATATATATATATTAGTTTGCTCCATTTATGAGTAAAGTGCTCGATATCATTTATAGAGTGTATACATATTAAAGTCAGGATAGTGTAGACAGTCAATAGTATTTGTTAACTGTCAGTTCTTGCCTATATATTCATCAGACTATGTCTATGCTATTATATATATATATATATATAAAATAGTGAAACAAACAAATCTTCCTATGAAACATGTTACTTGCATTTTGCCCATCTTAAATGAGGTTAATATTTGGATTAAAATGAAGAGTGCTCAAATAAATGACAATCATTTAGAGCTTTTAATAGTGAAATGAACAAATAGTTATAAAACCTTTTTTTTTTTTTTAAATCAGAAAAATGTTCAAAATTCAGTCAGTAAAGAAAGATAATATCTAAAATAAATAGTTTTCTCACCTTCTAAGGTCAGTCTCATGAGTATAAGTTTCTGTATTTGGAAAAGAATATACAATCTTCAGATGAAATATTTCCATTTACATGAAACTTATGAGAGTGACATAAGAAAACTATTTATATATATATATATATATATATATGGAGAAATGGTAAATTTTGGTGAGTCTGATGATTAACAGAAGAACTTCTTTAGACTAAATATTTCTTGGAATTTTTTTAACATTTTAGCAATTGAGGAGAATGAAATATTACCACTAAACCTGTTTGATTTATCAACTTTTCCACCTATTCTTATCATATATATATATATAGGATTATACTGAACTCTACAAATGAAATGACAGCTACATACTAAAACAGAAAATAATTCTAATAAAAAAAAAAAAATTTAAAAAAAAAGAAAATATGTAACCACATTTTTTTGACAAATTTAATCATAAAATGGGAACATTTTGAAATAAGGCTTTTCAGTTATATATAAATAACAGTTTCTACCAAAGTAGATAACAGTTATCCATCTGGTAGGAAGAACCTATATATATATATATATATATATATATATATATATGAAATAGAGTTTGCTATATTTATAAAGAAAGATTGCTCAATGTTGTTGATAAATTATTGATGACATCAACAGCTTTTGGTTTGATAAGCATATTGGTAAGAAATTAGCAGTCACCAAGCAGCATTTACTGCATCTACACTATGTATATTTATATACAAAATCACAGCAGAATCTTATATATATATATATATATATATATAAAGCCAAGATGACTGTAATGGATATATAATGTTGATTTTTCTAAAAATTCAAAATTTTTCTTTTTTTTCTATAATAATAACATTACATATATGTATATTTATTAGGTCACCGAAACGGCTGAGCGGTGTGTTATCGGTCTAATGTAAAGTCAGGTGGGTTTTGATCCCAGCTTGAAGTCTTCAGTGTGTCTAGCCATACTGAAGAGTTGTGATACACTTAAACAGTCTGTCTGTGGATTATATATATATATATATATAACAAACTTTCTTTCTAATGACATATTTTCTCATAGCTTGTTTTTCTATTCTTGAATTACTATTGTTGGTGATTAATTCGCAGCAACAGCACATCAAGTATATTATTCGAAGATATTGAAATTAATAAACCCTTAAAATTTTTTAATACAGCAATTTGAAAAGAAATTCAAAAGAAAAGTCTTATCAATTAATAAGTTTGGTTTGTTTGTTTTTTTAATGACAGATCAACCTTAGTGGGTTATTTAATATAAGAACCACCTTTGTAGAAGGACACTAGTGGTACTATTTAACCTATGGTTAGGACAAACAAGGGAGTTTATATACCTTTCTCAAGGTCATTAGTCTGAAAATGAATGTAATAGCATGACTGGAGTTTGAACTCCTGACTACTATGTTACAATCCAACACATTAGCCACAACAACACAGAGACTCCCTCCACTTGATGATAAACTTGAAATAATTATTAATACACTATGCATAAATAATTATTAATACACTATGCATAAAATCAACTTGTTATAACTGCAAGTTCCTTTTAATGACACTCTTTAAATAACAGAGTGTGTTGTAAATAAGAGCAGCTGACCATATATTGATTGGAAGGGAGGAAAGACATTCAATAAATAAGTTGCATCCTTGGGTTTATTCTTGAATTTTAATTCAAATCAGAATGTTTGTTTAAAAAATATACAAATTAATTATGCACAAAATTTAAACCTTAAAAAAAAAATAAATAAAAATAAATAAATAATCATTTCAAACGCAGATTGTAATTACTTTTAATTTTTATACTTCTCTACTGACCAGCACTTGAGCACTTTTTTAATTAAATTTTTTTTTAATGATAGCTTATTCTCATCTGATTATACCATATATATATATATATATATATATATATATATATATATATATATATATATTAAATAAAGTTGGCGACCGTAGTCAAGGGTGACCTGAAGGCTCCCTTTTTGATAGCTACTACGAGGCATAGGGGAGGATGCTACTCCTCTCCCTGAATTGATCCACTTTACCCTTGATCCCTACCTTATATTGCTGAGTGTTAAGCAAGGCGGCATCAAGTACCATTTTTTGAGTCTTTGGTATGACTCAACCAGGGATTGAACCCAGGCCTCCTGGGCCATTGGTGAACATCATGCCAATGTACAGTTATACTTTATGAAACTATTTAATTTCAGATTTTATAGATCAAATGTTGAAATACTTCAGTTCTATAGTTATTAACAACTATTTTTTGTTATTGTTTATATTTATTCTGAAAAAAATAAATTCCCAATAGTTAAGTAGACTGTTCTGTTAAGTCCTCTGCACTTGAGAAAATTATTATCAACTTAAAACCCACCCGACATTCCATGGTAAAGCAGCCAAAATTTTCATATATTCCTGCCACTCTTAAAAATATAACCACCATAATGGTTGACCGATAAAATATCCAAATCTTCTAAGGCCAGTTTTGTCCAGAATAAGAAATATGAATATCAAGGTTTATTTTTCCACACAGACACCATTCAGTTGTACACATTTTATCAAATATTATTTCTATTTTTTTTTTGTTTTATTTCATCCATAAATTTTAGTATCAGATAAAAACTGTTCATCTTTAAACTCCACTTTCAATTTTAAGAACCGCCAAAAGTCTGGTTGATTGTATGGATGGAGCGCAAGAGTGAAGTTGCAATAAAGTCCTCAAACAGAACAAATAATGAGGTTCCTGGTTGGTTGGTTGATTTTTATACCAAATCAACCTTTGTCAGTTATTTAATACCAAATCCATTTTTATGAAAATAGTTCTATTTCAAACAATTCAGTTTAATATTAGTACACAGTTTAATTGTGAAAAACATTTCTATTTCAAGCTATTCAGTTTAGTATGAACACAGATTTTGTATACACACAGTTAAATGTCAAAATAGTTCTATATTAAATAAATCAGTTTAGTATAAGTACAGTTTCAATGTCAAAAAACAGTTCCAATTCAAATAATTCAGTTTAGCATAAGCACGCAATTTAAATGTAAGTACAGTTTGATTGTCAAAAACATTTCTATTTCAAGCTATTCAGTTCAGTCAAACAATTCAATTTAGCATAAGTATGACATTAGTTCTATTTAACCCACGCTGGGTCAGAGTAGACCTAGGAGCAATGGCAATGAAGGAGTGCTCCGCATTCCCCAAAGCCCTAGCATCACTGCAACCCCACCATCAGATTGTTTAGTGTCATATCCAGGACACTCGTTGGGGGAGTCTTACCCCTTTGCAGAGGTGCAGTCGGTGTATTCTACAGCCCCAGCCAACTGGGCTGAGATTCCTGAAATTCACACTTATTGCACACAATACAACTCTGATCAGCATAGGAATCCTTGTTGATCCAAAACTTAAGAGTAATATTGAAGGACAATTAAATTCTAACCAATGATAAAGCTAAAATTTAGTTTATTTCAATATCAGTTTCATTATTTCATCTGGTTTGAAATTTGTTTCATAGGCTTGGAAACCTTAACTATCAATATGACTAGAGTATTAAAATTAAGCCGAGTTGAAAGTTAATTGGGACTGGATGAAGAATTATTCCCCACCCCCAGAAAGTGATCATCTGCTTAAAAATGTTTGGTGATTGATAAAAGCCCCTATTGAAAAAGCAATGGAAAATGTTTTGATGAAAAGTTTTTAGTTTACATAATTTTAAAATATTACAACAAACAACAAACGTAAGCAAGAACAATAAGACATTTACAAAGAAAATAAAAATTCATGAGTACGTAGGTTATCTTAATACACTTTTTCTACTTTCATCATCTTTTTTCTAACTTTTTATCAAATTAAATACAAATTGTTTTGTCCATTTTTAAAATATTTGCCAAGAAAAAAATAATTTTTTTTTTCTTTTATATAAATTATTTATTTGTATATTATGTCTCTTTGGACATGTCTCTTTTTTACTATCTTCTTACATCAACCTTTGAGAAAAAAAAAAAAAAAATCTTTGCACAAAATATATACACTATTAATACAATATATATATATATATATATATATATATATATATATATAAATCAAATTCTGTAAAGTAATCCATATTTAAAGTTATGAAGTTAATCAGAGATAATTTTTCGATTTTTTTTTTTTTTTTTTTTTTTTCCAAATTTTAGTAAATCAAACATCAAATTAAATCATTTAAAACAAAAAGTCAACTTAAAAAATTTCAAGTAAAATAAATAAGAGATCAATAAAAGGTCATTAAGTACAATACATAGAAAACGTCAATAGGTACAATAGATAGAAAAAAAAAAAGAAAGAAAGAAATAATGTAAATCAAAAGATGCACGTACAATTGAGTAAAGAACTAAGTGAATGGTGATTGATTACAAACTATAAAACTATGTGCACAAATATGACGACAAAAGGAAAAAAGTGTCACTGCTCAATAAATAGAAAAGATAAACAAACAAAAATAATAGTTTTAGAAGGAAACAAATTAAGATTATCAATTTGTTTAATAGAATTTTTTTGAATTTATAATAGTGCTTTAAGGTTTGGTTTCTTTGTTTAATGGCATATCAACCATTGCAGGTTATTTAATGCCAAAGCCATTCTTCTAGAAGAACAGTAGTGGTACTAATTAACCCATAGCTGGAAGGATAAGGGATTCATACCTTTCCCAAAAGGTATTTGCCTGAAAGTGAACATAATAGCGCGACTGGAGTACGAACTCACTTACTATGATTCCACAGTCTATCGCTTTAACCATTATACCACTAGGACATCCCCAATGCTTTAAGATTCATAAGCAAAGCCATTATGTGTCAAAAAAGAGATAAAATAGACCAAAATCTAAGTTGGAAGCAGAGTGAATCTGCAATTTCTAATTATACAGCTAAATTGTGATGCAGCTGTTGGAATTTGGTTCTTGAATTTGAAGAAAGGTACCAATTGTACCATTGTTATTTATCAATAAAAAGGTAGTAGGATTCTCGTGAGGTTGATAACATCTAACTGAAATCTTGTGCTGAATTTACTTCAGTTACCTTCCTAAGAAATTGTGACAGTAGCTAATAACAAGTTCCTGGTGGTGGTGGTGGTGGGGCTTCATTTATCAAAATGGATGTGCATGTGACAGTAAATATATGTGAGAACATAAACAATAAAAATTTCAAAGTGAATCAAAATAATTTTTTTTCAAGTTAATTAAATACCAAAGTTTCAAGAAAATACTAGTTACAAAAACAGTTCTAGATAATTATTTTCTGGGTCAAGTGTTTGAGACCACTGCAATTCAAGAATACTAATTTAGAGGAAGGTGTGTGTGTGTGTGTGTGTGTGTGTGTATACACCAATCCACCGCTTGGGTAGGATATGACACAAGGTCAATTCTTATTCAGAGTTTTCCTTCTCCTAGACTAGTTGCCTCACCAAGGCTGAAGAACCCAGTCTGCCCTACTATTTACCCATAGGTGGAGGGAGAATCATTGGATTCATCCCTTTCCCAAGGGTATTCGTGCTATGTGAAATGCAATCAGTCTTTGAACTCATGTTGCCATGTCCATCTCTTACGTCAATAACCATTACATCACGGGCACCTCCACAATATATATATATATATATATATATATATATATATATATACACACACACGCGCGCTTTCCTCTGATGATCATGTGCACCACATGAAACTTCTAGTGTTCATAACTATACGGGGCAGGGGTGTGAGGGGGGGAAACCTTCTCTGCAATAACAGCACTAAGAACTTGTTTTTTTCTTTCTTTTTTTTTTTTTAAGCAAACTCTAGTTAGTATTGTATCGGTTTTTGGTTTTTATTATTATTACATTGCATAGAGCTCTTATTTACTTAGTCAAACACTTTTTAGAAAATCTAAGTTTTATATATATATATATATATATATATATATATATATATATATATACACCAGAGGAAATGGAAATGAATGTACATATGAAAATGAGGCAAAAAAAAAAACAGGGTATTCAAAAGATGATGTTATCTATAGTTGAATTATTTGCCAATGTTAAATGTTTCATTTTTTTTTTATACTAAACTATCATCAGGTCAATACTAATATTCCTCTGAATACCCCATTTTTTCTTAATTTTATATTTACATACATACACACACACGAAGGGATGAGGCTTAAAAATTGGTAAAATTCAAAGTTTAGCATGTAACCTAATTTTTTTTCCAATGTTGAATGTTTCGTTTTTTTATACTAAACCATCATCAGGTCAATATAAATATTTCTCTGAACACCCCATTTTTTCCTGATTTTATATTTACACACACACACACAATACGAAGAGATGGGGCTTAAAAATTGGTAAAATTCAAAGTTTAGCATGTAAGCCTAATTTTTTTCCAAGGTAAATATGTTATTATACTATTAATATTTTTAGTAAGACGGAAAACAAGAGAAAAAAACAAAAGGAGAGAAAAAGAAAAAAAGTAGAAAAAGTAAGAAAAGGAGAAAGATGGAAAGTACAAAAAACAAAAAATAGAAGTCAAAAAACTACATATACAGTAAATTTGGCACGTTTTCTCTAAGACGTTACTAGGTTTTCCTGTGCAAATGGTATTCACTTCTCATATTTTTGTGTGCAAGTAACAAGTAAGTTTTGGTGTCCTGTGAATTTCCTCGGATCAATGGAATGTGCACATGTGCATGTGTGTAGATGATATAATCTAGAAACAAACAGCAAATAAAGCTCTGCATGTGATGGTGCACACCAATATGTAAATAAAACTGGCAAATAAAGAGATAAATGAATGAAAATTATTGAGACGATTATTATAGCACATGCAAAACTCAGCCTGGACTCCACAACAACAGGCTTTCTTTGAGGAAAACATATAGCAGGATTAGGATTATTGGGTAGGCAAGCCAGATTCTCATGGATTATGCACATTCAAAATATTTAGAATGAAATGATAATTCCTTTCTTTGAATAATCTGGATTAAGTCTTTTGAATTTCTTTGTTTGCTTATTATAACCAGTTTAAGAGGTTTTTCCGTAACACATGGCAACTTTGCCAAAACAAACAGTTTTTAACGTATTCAAATGTTTTTTTTTTTGTTTTTTTTTAAATGGTACTAAGATCTCTAATACCAATGAAAAAAAAAATAGAAAAAAAAAATAGATAAATTAAGTAAACATACTAAGCATTTTCATTTCAGATAAAAAAAATAAAAAACAAGAATTTTGATCCGAGATAATTATGATAGTCTTTCACAGTTATGTTATACAAGGTGTGTCCAAAAAGGCAATTTTTAAAGCAGTATACCATTGAGAAGTTTTAGTGTTGTAACACTGCAAACAAATAGTACTGGGGCACAAATAGGTAAGTTATTGAAAAAAGCTAACAGAAGAAAGAAAAACAGACAAAAGTTCAACATCTCATCCTGTGAGCTAGATGTAACAAGATATGCTTGATCTAGCACCCCAAACTCTAGGTCTTACTGAGATCACCAACAATCAGCCATCTAAGTGG
Source organism: Sepioteuthis lessoniana (assembly GCA_963585895.1). Taxonomy (NCBI): domain Eukaryota; kingdom Metazoa; phylum Mollusca; class Cephalopoda; order Myopsida; family Loliginidae; genus Sepioteuthis; species Sepioteuthis lessoniana. The sequence continues at coordinate 68,302 of CAUZXS010001715.1, read as the reverse complement.
TAAAAGGGGCTTGCCAAATGATGTCACACTCCCGAAATGTTCTATGAACCTCAATATAAGATGATGGATTTCTTAATTCATTCTCTCTCTCTTGGTGGCTGGAGTATGAGAAGACAAGCATTTGCATAAACAGAAAACGAAGAACAAATCAAAGATACAAGAAAAGATAGTTTTAAGAAGACTAAAGAAGACAGCACGTACTTTGGGTCTGTTATCCATGGCCACCTACTTTCACAGCTTCAGAGAATGAATCAAGAGAATAAAGTGACAGAGGTCCTAAAATTTAAGACAGGGTTTTGTGTTTCTCTTTCTCTCATCAAATTAGCCATCACCAACAAAACAGTTGTCGACAAGTACACTACAGTATGCTCATGATAGAAATGTTATAACAGTGAACTTGGCTTATATAAGATAACGAATGCTATTGGTAAGTACTGAGTAATGCGTATGTCAGCGTAAACTATGTTGGATGAGTGAAGAATAACAGGTTGTGGTTTATATGTTTGCAGGTTATTTAATGACAAATACTGTTTATATATACATAATTTTTAAACAAATAGTTTGAAAGAAACATTTTTTAAATGAGCCAGAGCTCATTAGTTTGAAAGACAGTTGAATGATTTTAAATCATTTGCACACAGTTATACGGTTTCAAGTATTGCTATCTTGCACTAATATTAATGATAATCCCTAGTAAAAGATTGAACGGTTCTAAGTTATCCATAGATAGGACCCTAACAAGTATTATCACTCCAGGCCAAAGTAATCATAATGAAAAGGTCTTCCACATACCCCAAACTCCAACAGTAGATGCAGTTTTAATATCATACTAAGGACACTAAGTTTCAAGTATTGATATCTAACACCATTTATTCTATTTAAGATTATTCATTTGTTTGCACACTGTTAAATGGTTTCAAGTATTGCTATATAATACTCATTATTTAAAATTAATCCTTTATTTGCACACAGTTAAATAGTTTCAAGTATAGTAAATGATTAAACAGTTCTATTTGGGCCATAGATGAGACCCTAACAGGCAATACCACTCAAGATCAAAGTGGAACTGGGAGTAATGGCAATGAAGGGGTACTCCACATTCCCCAAAGTTCCAGGGCTGGAGCCTCATCATCGGATAGTTTAGTGTCATACCCAGGATACTTGTTGGTAAAGGAGGTGGGTATTACGTAAAATGATTTGTAACAGGTTAGTGTGGAATTCCATTTCAAATTAAGAAAATAAATAAAAAACAGATTATAAAGAGACTTTCCTAATGTTGCAATAGGTCTTTAGGGGAGGGCACTGTTTGGACCATACGCAATATCATAAGTGGTATGCATTTACCCAACCCCTCCAATGCAGGCAAGATGTGACACAAGGTCAATTCTTAAACAGAGTAAAGCTAGTTTGATTTTAGAGTTTCCCTTCAAGACTAGATGCCTAACCAAGGTTAAAGAACACACTCTGCCCTACTATTTACCCATAGTCGATGGGAGGGGGTTACGGATTGATTCATACCTTTCCTAAGAGTATTAGCTCAAAGAGAAATACAAACATTTAAAATCAGGTTGCCGATTCCCTACGACGATAACCATGATACCAGTATTTCAAATATGGAAGAACAGTTACCATGGATAATGATCACATGAAGAAAGCATATGCTGGGATCTGTGGAAATCCTCAACTGACAGTGAAATTACAGAAGAGGTAGGAATCGGTAAAAATTTATGCTGAATGATTTTAAAAGAAAAACCAATAATGGATTATGTTGTTGCAAAATTTGTGTCACATCTGCTGATAGTTAAACCAAAATAGAAATGTGTCACAGTCAGGAATCGAGTAATCACTAAGCTTCAGAGACGGCTCCTATTTTGATTTCCAAACTTGAAATCCCTCCTCTGAAAAGTTAGAGATCAAAGATAATACACTATGTGACCTGCACACTATACCCCAAAATGATTTCCAGAAAAAAAAGTGAGAGACTAGTTTAACCCTTTTTCTGCAGTAAACAAATATATCTACTCAAAATGTTATTATTGTTAACTACAAATAGGGAGTTTACCCCCACAGATTTGAAAAAAAGCTTTTCTTATGCTGCAAGAAGTGGATACACCTTCAGTAACCATTAAAGATCATGCCTACCCAGTATCAATTTTATTTCCCGATGGATAACTAACATCAATACAGAAATGAGCATGAAATTTAATCATTTTGGGAAAGGGTTAAAGAAGATAAGTCTTATTAAGTCACAAAGTAATAAACTGATGACTTTGGACACACCTTGTATAGTGTTGAACATTCCAAACATAGAAAATGAAACCTAATAAATTGGATTGTTTTGCCACATTCTAAATTAACTTCAAATATCGGGGAAAAGCCTTTTCTTAACTATTTTCAAAAATATTTAAACTTAGCTAAATTTTTAAAACATTTTTCTATGACATGATACCGAAAAAAAAAAAAATTAGTATAGTAAGAAGTTTCATCTACATCATATTTGAAATATTAAATAATGTAAAGAAGAAAAAATTACCAATAACAGAAGTAAATGTCTCTAATTGGCTTCTTGAAAACAATAAACTAATTTCTAAATCTGCATGTTGATAAGGTGAAGGTTTAAGATGTTTATTCTTAGAAAGAAAAGAATTCAGTCATTCAGAAACATTTTTTTCTTGGCTGGTTATTTTAGATGTTAGACTTAGAAGAAAAAAAAATGGGGTCAATAACAGTTGGGTGACACAAGGGCAGCATTAGAAGTTTAAGAAAAAAAGAACCAAATATATATTCAAAATCTTGGTATGTTATTTTGTTTTCCCATCAATTTTATATACAGGGTCCTTTAAAAAAAGATAAAGGTCACAATACCCAAAGGAATGTGTATCAGAGCTTTGAAGAAGATCCCAAGAATGTGTTGGTAGAAATGGTGAACAGGCAGAGACTGTTCAAAAGTCCTTTACTAAGCTTAGCTTAGTTTGGCACAGGGCCAGAAGTATAGAGCACCCAGTAACAAAGGAATTCACTAGTAAGCCTGCTAGCCTAAATTCCTAACCAACATACCATATTCAGTACCATAAAAAAAATTAAAATAAAATAAAAAAAACAACTTAGATTTGGCACAAAGCCAGATGTATGTATCTACCCAACTCCTCCACCATAGGTAAGATATAACACAAGGTCAATTTTTAAGTGGAGTCTAGCTGGTTTGAATTCAGAGTTTACCTTCTCTTAGACTAGTTACCTAACCAAGGCTAAAGAACCTAATCTGCCCTCTGAATTATCCATAGCTGGGAGAATAAAAGATGGATCTATGGCTTTCTCAAGGGCATTAGCATGAAATGAAACACAAACAACCTCAATGAATTAGGGTTGTTGAGTCGAGTCCACTCAGAGAGAACTGAAAACACAAACCATAATTCCTGAAAGCTAAATATAGCCTAGACGTGGCATAGGGCACCTAATGAGGATTGAACTCACTACTCAGTAATAATCAAACCATAAGATTAACTTGCTAACACTTACACCTTGATAAGTACACCTCTTATATATGTTTGTACAATTTTATTTGTTTACAGATGTTGCAATTTGGATTTTGGTTATAGAATTTGATACTAACTAACAATATCCATCTGACTACATAATGTTGCCCTAAAATATAAAATAATAGGGAGATACAGGAATGTTCTTGGCCCAACCAAGTAACCTCGAAAAAACATGCTATTCCAAATGTTCACCCTGCAGTTCAACTTACGGATAAATAATAAAAGACTAATTACAAATACATTTACCAAAATAAATAAATAAAAATACAAATAATTTTTCAACAAATCTATTTGACCCATAGTAGAACTCAAACAGGTACTTCCCACTCTAGGTAAGTTGAATAACAAAATTGATATATTTCAAGAATTCTAGTGGGTTCATATATAAAATGATCACTACAAATGTAACATCAGACTCTTGATCGGACTGTTCAGAAATTACCATACTGAGATTTACCACATCAAATTTTCTTTTCGATCATATACAACAGAGGTCATCTATTTAGCTCTACACCCAACTTTGAACATTTTCTCTTTGCCTTTTGATGATGACTGTGAAAAATTACCATTACAACTGGAACTCCTTGATCTTCAGGGTACAGAAGATTTGAAGTCCAAGTTTCTTGCTTGCTACATCTTTGATTTCTATAAGAACCATGTGCTTCCATCTGGAAAATTTCCCAACTTTGTCACCCACACTCAGCAAGTAGTGTTGCATGTTTGGCACTACATACTATTGTGAACAGTTGTTCTCAAAAATAAAGCCTGCCCAGAGAACACTGCACTCACAACTGTCAACCCATCCCTTGTCTGAAGTACATCTTTTTATGATTAAAAACATCAAATGCCTCAATAAATTATGATTGTTACTTTAGAATTTAGCGGTTTTTTTCTTCTCTCCTTTTAAGATCATGGCCCTGGACCTTCCTGAGTTAAGTTTTGTGGATCTTGGACTGAAAAGGGTTGGGAACCCCTGCATTAGATTCACCTATTTTCTTTTTAGGAAGGCCTAAATTTCAGTGCCAGTGTAGGAACTGTGGAATTTCATGCAAAACTTCACTTATTTTTATAGGAAATTCTGACGGAAAAATTTGGAGTCTCCAGATACAACTTTTTTTTTTGTTATAATTTGTTTACAATAAAGATTTCTTTGGTTTCTTTGTTTAATGGCATATCAACTCTTTTTAGGTTATTTAATGCCAAATCCATTCTCCTAGAAGAACAGTAGTGGTGCTATTTAACCCATAGCTGGGAGGATAAGGGGGTTCATACCTTTCCCAAGGGTATTTGCTCAAAAGTGAATGTAATAGCGCGACTGGAGTACAAACTCGCGTACTACGATTCCGCAGTCCACTGCTTTAACCATTACACCACGAGGACACCCCCTAAAGATTTCTGATGGATGTCTAATACACTGATTGCAATCAACTAACAAATCAAAAAGGTAATGCAGGTAGGTTATACACAATTCAAACAAACCTTTTTAGACATTAACCTAAGGTAGCAGCCATAAATGTATTCACAATTGTATTGTGCCATAAGGATCCATATAGTGATGCAAAGTATGCAAACATATACTGTATATATAAAGTATATTCAGTATATACATAGATATATTTAGTGTTTTTTTTTTTTAATACAGGTAGATCATTTTGACCTGGTTATTTTAAAAGTGCCGTGAAAGCCGAAATAGTTTTGGCACCCCTGATTTAACACAATATACAGAGCCATTAAAAAAAAAACAAAAAAAAACTACCTTATCTACCAAAGAGTTTGAGTGTACCAGAAACAAAAGACAAAATTATATGAACATTTGCATAAAAGACGAAAGAAAGAGAAGGAAAGAAAAACTGACTGCATATCTACATTCTGAATTTCTCCATTCAAAAACATACGAAACAAGTGACAGTTGTACAATCTGACAATAATTCAAATCAGATGCCTCAAAGAGAAATTACTTTTACAAAAAATATTATCACAAAGTTATAAATTCTTTTTCAGTAGTTTTATCTATTTGTTTAAGTCTGATAGTAGTCTTCTTGACAACAAATGACTAAGGTTGCTTACATGAGTCAGCAAATTGTACTTCTTTCTGTAACCAAATATCTTTTATATTACATGTATGTTGACTCTTACAACTCATGACACAACAATATAAGTACGTATATAAAAATAAGATATTGTATATATTATTTAGATCTATTATAACTCAAACAAAGCATTAAAAATAATCCTTGGTGGTTTTTCTAATTAAACTGCCATGGAATTTCCACAGATTCAGTTATTATTACTTGAAAAGTAAACATAGTAATGACATGCAATATTTCATCATACAGTAACTGATATTTGTTAAAGTAATTTTTTTTTCTTTTTTTAAAGGAAAGATGACGATTAAGTGAAGAAAATTGAAGAGAACTGGCTTTCATTCAACTACAAGGAACATGCGGATGAAAAAAAAAAATGTAACAACCAATCCAAACTAAGAAACAGAAATTTTTTTTTCTTTCTTTTTTACAAAATTGGATACATCAAAGCAAAAAATTTCAAAAATATTGGGAGAAACTTAGTGAAAGTAGTTCGAAAAACAGATACAAATGAAGACATGAAGGGTACAGAAAACAAAAATGGCAAGTGATAATTCGACAAAGTTGATGGTACAGGGGGCATGGAGTCAGTGTTTGGAGTTTCATGCTGAAAGATGCAGCTGCAACTGCTGCTACAATTCAACGGGCACGAGCAGACAGCAAGTGGCTTACCCGAGGTAGGGCTTAAAGATGTAGCCGATACAAGACTCTGGAATCTTCGGAAAGGACCTGGTATATATATATCATTTTTAATGCATATTGTAGATAGTTGATAAGAAAGAAAATACAATGTTAAAAGGCAAAATACAATATGCAAGAAAAAAGTAATTGTTGAGATTTGAAAAAAAAACAAAACAAAAAAAAACAAAAAAAAAAAAACAACAGAAGACAAAGTTCAAACATTAGTTTTAGCCATTATTTTCACTTAAAAAATATCAAAACAGCTTTGAATGAAAATGATAATAGAGACAAATTTAAACAATGTGAACAAAGAAATCTTCATACAAGAAAAAGAATTTTGTTTTATTTTTTTTAATCCTTTGAACTGATTAGATATTTTGAGCTGAACACTATTTTACATCATCAGATATCTGCAGCTTGGGAAATACTAATAATAAAAGGTTTAATATTGTCACCATTCACAGCTTTTCTTTCAATCAAATGCAGGGGAAAATTTTAATCCAAAAAGGCACAATTGTTCCATTTATAGAATGTTTATAAAAACAGCAACAGTTTGACTGCTAAATAAGTACATCCCAAATATTTTTAAAAGGGCTAATTTTCTTTGAAACCAAAAATACAAAGATTTTATTTCTAATGCAACATTATAAAACCAAAATGGATATTATTAGATATTATTTATTACCAAACTCTACAGAATTGAAACTGTAACCACAAATAAAATGGTAACACCTTTATAAGCCAAAATAAACCTGTAAAAATATATATAAGGTGCACCTTTTTATTTAGATAGCGACATATATTTTTGACAGTAGAGTTCAATAAAAAATAATTATTAATATCTATTTTGATTATTTAATTTTCCACTATAAACATCTTTATAAAAAAAAACCCTGTTAGGTGCATATTTATTTACGGTTGATACTGAATAGTTCAATTCTAGATCCCACCTATCTACCATAAATAGGATAGGAATTTTTACATATAGATATTCATACCCATCTTAAGTAGTATATACATTATTTTTAGTCGGTCCTCTTAGTAATCATAGAATAATTCATTTCTTTTATTTAAATTAAATTTTATTCAAAATGTTTTCTTTTAAATAATTCAAGCAGGAATCGTGTTAAATAAAGAGGGCTTCACCTTGGAGCAAAATAAGAAAATAACTTTTTCCTTTGTAAGTTCAGCAGGTACAAGGGTATTTGGGGAGCACGGTCAAAGCGATAGAAATTAACAGCATTGGTCATAATTGGTAAAAATAATTAGGATTCATTAAATCAAGATAAATATCTATTTGTTGATTAATTCTATTGTAATCAATAGATGAGGCATTCAAGAAATTAACAATGTTATAAACTTAATAAGGAAAGTTTTTAATAAATTTCTAATAATTTTTAAGGTTTGTAATAATCAATCAAACATCGAAGTCATTTTAACCAATTAATATTAATGAACACTAACGACTGCTCTTTTTTTCTTTTTAACTCAAAATTACTATAATCATCAAACTAAATACAAGGAATGCATTAGTGGAAACTTTATTAAACATGTTTTTTTTTTAATCTGTAATTTTAAAAAAATTAGATATGTCAACAGATATTTTCCATCTGCAGAGCAAAATGAAAGGATTTAATCTAATTCAATGCATTGAACTAATTACAGCGAGTGTCAAAAGAAGAGAAACTTAAAAGAGGAACAACCTAATTACAAGATGGGCCATAAGTTACAAATTTTATAAATTTCTAGATTCTTTGACAATTTCTATTGAGAAGAACTATATTTGAATACATGGTTACCTTATTTTGATTGGTGGTATATATCTTGTTTCATACATATGATTCTAAATTCTCATTTTTCTTTGGGGGGGGGAGGGAAAAAAAAAAAAAAAAAAGAGAACCAACTTATTTTTCATAATACTTATATTTGATTTTTTGGGAAGTTTTTCACACCAGTATTGGCTGATGGTTTCTCACTGGAGTCTGAGTAACAGCAAGTCTCCAGGACCCTTCTTAGTATTCTGGCCAATCTCAATAATGTTGTAGTCTGGATGGTCTCTACTCATCATCTTATTTCCAAGTTCTCCAGTTCCTTTATAAATCCTTTAGTGATTGTACTGAGCTCACCAATTACAATTGGTATCACATTCATGTTCCATAGTTTTTTCAGTTCTCTAGCAAGGTATTAGTACTTATCTCTCTTTTCGGTTTCTTTCAGTTTTACTCTGTGGTCCTCGGGGACAGCAAAGTCCACTATTCGGCAGGTTCTCTTTTTTTCTATTAACTATCACAAGGTCCGGTCATCTGGTTAAGATCAGGTGATTTGTTTGTATCGCAAAATCCCAGAGAATTTTGTGTGTCTCATTTTCTATATTGAGATTTGATTGGATGACCAATCAAAATCTGTTATGTGGAAGGGATACTCTTCTCACAGACATAGATCAGTGCACTTGATTGGTTGACGAGTCAAAAACTTGTAAAAGAACACGAAATGATCTGTAATTGGTTAGCCAATCAGAAATGTTTGTTCCCAGGGGAATCCTCTTTAAAAATAGATGTTTTTAGGGTTAGAAGAGAGAAGAGATCCAATATCCGTACCAAAGACAAGAGAATAAGAAAAGAAATCTCTCCCAAAAATTGAGTAAGATAGAAAGATTGCACCAGCCAAATATCTCAATTGTCTGCCTCTTGATAAAAAAAAGTGACAATTTATCTCTCTCATATTATATATATATATATATATATATATTTACACCATTGTGTTTTAATAAACAATTGGTAACTGTTAATGGAGAGTTTTCCTTGTCTTCAAATTACCATCATTCAGGCAACTTATTCCAACGAAGCAATCCAACCGTCAGAAAAAGTTCCAGATAAATTATGCTATCTCCCATCAGTGGATCTTTCTAACAACATGGACACAGAGGAGTTGATAAACCAACTACCCGGAAATGTAGTAGTCACAGAACCAAGGCCACAGTCAAGTACTGTGACTAGCATAGGACCACACAATGGAACAACTTTCCCACACAGTCACATACCTGCTCTTATATTATACTGCATACACTTATGTGATTAACCGTCTAATTTTTCAGTATATTATCAATTTCAGCTTTATGACATTACTGTTACTGCAATTAATTGAGATTCAGTTTCTCATAATAATTATTAATAATGGTGGTGGTGTTATTTGTATCATTGTTAGAGTTACAAAGGAAGAAGCAATAATTCATCATAATCTCATAAACTTTTTCAGGTCTGTGGGTCACCATGCCAAGCACTTCTTCCAATATGTGACAGGTTGTAATAGGTTACATAATACCAGCTAGAACGAACGATCCCTGACCCTGTACATATGGTTAATTATGATAAGATATAGTTATCATTAAGAGAAGCATAGACAATTGATAATACGGAGAAGAATGGCAAATGTAGTTTATGTGGTGCATATAAAATGGTTAATGGCATAATGGACGAATGCAGCAAAGTGGTCAAAAAGGAGTACAAGACTGGGGGTGGTCCAATAGTTTGGTTTGCTTTGAAGGCATATCAATCATTGTAGGTTATTCAATGCCAAATCCTCTTTATACATATATATCAAATGTATAGGATTTAGTTTAGTTGGGTTTTATGGCATATCAACCATTGTTGGTTATTTAATGCCAAATCCTCTTTATACATATATATTAAATATATATGATTTGGTTTGGTTGGATTTTATGGCATATCAACCATTGTAGGTTACTTAATGCCAAATCCTCTTTATACATATATATACTAAATATATACATGATTTGTAAACACATTTTGTAGATAACATTGTTAAACGAGCCCGAGTTCTTTTTTGCACACATTTAAATAGTTTTAAGTATTGCTATATAAGACATATTTCAACATCAGTCGTTTGCTTGTACACAGTTTGTTCAATCTGACCCATAGATAGGACCCTATCAGGTTCTACCATCCTGTGTCAAATTGGACTTGGGAGTGATGGCAATGAAGGAGTACTCCACATTCCCCAAAGCTCCAACATGACTAGAGCCTCACCAGTAGATTGTTTAATGTCATATCTAGGACACTCGTTGGAGGAAGGGTCTTACTCCTCTGCAGGGATGCAATTGATGTATTCTACAACCCCAGCCGACTGGGCTAGGTGACTCACAGGGGATTGTGCCAGAGATTTAAATTTTACTAAGCTGACAAATGGTATTAACAAAAACCAGAATCTGAAAATTAGAAAATGAAATGCATAAAATCCTCTGGAAATCTTAAATACTTGATCACCCAATCCCGACCAGAAAACTAGACTAAATGTTTACAGAAAAAAAACATACATGATTACCAGGATCTTGCTAGAGAGCTAAAAAGCTGAGGAACATAAAGGTGATGGTGATGTCAATTTTGCATATTCCCTAAACTCAGAGGCTGTCGTTATGAGACAATTGAGGAGATAAAAGAGGCTGTGACAAAGGTCATTGACACACTCACACAAGAGGACTTCCATGGGGCCTTGAAGAAGTTGTTGGAATGGTACAATAAGTGCATTGCAGCCGGAGGAGATTACTTCAATTACTTCATGTGTGTACTATCAATAAAAGTGCCCATACGAAAAAAGTTTGGAAATTTATTTAATGATTCTTATATATCACCAGCTCATTGGTCTAGTGGGTACAGTGTTCGCCAATAGTCCGGGAGACCTGGGTTCAATCCCAGGCCGTGTCATAACAAAGACTTTAAAAATGGTATTTGATGCCTCCTTGCTTAACACTCAGCAATATAAGGTACATATCAAGGGTAAAGCCTGGAAAAGAGATTCAGAGAACTGGAGAACAGAGAAAAAAAAAATCAAGACCATCCAAATGACAGCACTGTAAACATCAGCAAGAATACTTAGAACAGTCCTGGAGACCTCAGGAGACATGCAGTCACTCTAATCACCAGTTAAAATTAGCATAAAAAAAAACAGAGAGAGAAAATAATAATCATCCAGCAACAAGGATAATCAAAAGACTAAGGTGGTGAAATTTAAATAAAGACTGGAGAGTGATTCAACAACATAGGTGTATGGCCAAAACACTCATTACAATACATCTTCGATGTTTGGAAGAAAAAAAAGAGAGTCAGGGGAAAATTTTTGAAAATAAACACTAATACAGACCTTCGCCATCTTTGAGTTTTCGAGCATAAACTTTGAGTGTCTTTTTGAGTTTTCTAATTTGTTCGGTTTGTTTGCTGACAGTTTCACGAAGTTCCTGTAGGAGAAAGAAGAGAAATATGGCATTAAATATAAGGGAAATGAAGAAAACTTAAACAGATCAAGTAATGGTAGCATGAACACGTCTACATCTAGGAGATTTTTTTTTTTTTTTTTTAAAACATCTCCCTCACTCAAGTTTGTCCAGTAATATTTTGACATTTTCTAATTTATTTACAAATTAAAATCATGATAAAATCTTTCTATTTCTAAAAGGCCATCAGAGGAATCCAATTTATAGAGATGGGTAAATTTTTTTATGTTGACCGGTTTCTTTATCTTAAATAAACATAGAAAAGTTTGCTGGTGTTGTTCCGATATGTCTACACATTCAGTGACACACAAATGTGCTAAACGCAAATACATAGAAACTTACACACACACACTATATATATATATATATATATATATATATATATACACACACACACACACACACATACAGAAGTGTTTGTGATATAATGGATATTGACCGAAGAAAATGGACATGGTGATCAGAGTTCAAATCCTGTGCTAATAAACTTGGGAAAAGTACAAGTCCAACTATTCTCCTTTCATCTATGGGTCAATAGTAGGGTTGACTAAGGTCTTTAAACTTGGTATGGCAGCTATTCTAAGATGAGTAAAACTAATTCAAACTTGGTAAGCTTTGCTTAAAAAAAATTGACCCTGTGTCAAATCCTGCTTATGCAGAGGCGTTGGTAAATATCTATATATGGAATCTCATACACATGCATATTTATTTAGACACAGAGATTGACATACCATTAAACAAACTAAACCATATATATATATATATATATATATATGTGTGTGTGTGTGTGTGGTGCTTTCAATAAGTTTCCAGACTTTTTTTGTACAGGCATTTAAAACTGTTGCAGACTCTTGAAAATTTAGTATGTTATTGCTATAGATCTTATGAGATTACTGACCAATTTTTATGATTTCACATTCAAATGAACAGCAGCAATTGGAATACACCCTACTAAAGCCTGATTGTCACAGCTGGTGAATTTCAAAAATGCAATCAGGACGTGAGTACACTTTAGAAGAATGATATGCAATAAAATTCTGTTTTAAACTTGGAAGAAATGCCACAGAAACATATGGAATGCTTCAGACTGCTTTTGGAGCATCTCGCATGAATCAAGAATCAGTTTCTGAGTGGCGTAAGAAATTCAAGGAAGCCAAGGGAGTCTGTAAGGGATAATGAGAGGTGTGGGAGGAGTAAGGAAGTCAATACACCAGAGTTGATTGGCTAAAGGGTTAGCGTTACTATGTTGAGGTTTTACGGGAGTTCAGCAAGAGATTCCATCAGAAGAGGGCAGCACTGTTCAAATTGGGTCAGTGGCATTTCCACCAGGACAATGCACCAGTCCATAACTCCATCCTTGTCACAGACTATTTGACCAAGATGGCCATCAAGACAGTTCCTCCCCCTCCCTATAGTCCAGACCTTGCTCCCTGTGACTTTTGTATATTCCCTAAGCTCAGAGGCTATCGTTATGAGACAATTGAGGAGATGAAAGAGGCTGTGACGAAGGTCATTGACACTCTCACACAAGAGGACTTCCATGGGGCCTTGAAGAAGTTGTTGGAACGGTACAAGTGCACTGCAGCCGGAGGAGATTACTTCAATTACTTCATGTGTGTACTATCAATAAAAGTGCCCATACAAAAAAGTCCGGAAACTTACTTAATGATTCTCATATATATATATATATATATATAACCAGCTCATTGGTCTAGTGGGTACAGTGTTCGCCAATAGTCCGGGAGACCTGGGTTCAATCCCAAGCCGTGTCATACCAAAGACTTTAAAAATGGTACTTGATGCCTCCTTGCTTAACACTCAGCAATATAAGGTATGTATCAAGGGTAAAGTGGAGCAATCCATAGAAAGGGGTAGTGTCCTCCCCTACACGTTGGTGTAGTAGCAATTGAAAAGGGAGCCTTTTGGCATACATACACACAAATAACCCTCATTTTTCAAAAAAAAAAAAAAAAAAAAAAAAAAAAAAAAAAAAAATTAACCATATAAACCTGTTCTTTTTTTTTTTAAAACCTTCACTCTGTCTGACAAATGCAGAAAGCATGAAACCCAGGATCACAGACACAACCATATATATCATATTTTCATCAATTTATTATTATATCCTAGCCCAATTCTCTTCCCTAAATATAATGCCAACATTGTACAATATTATATTGTAATACAATATATCCCTACTTATACCCATTGTGATTCTGGTCAACCATAATCTAACCGTTTAAATGCGCTTACAAATCAAATCTTTATTCATTCCCCTCGACATGCAATGATGATGTTTTGTTCCTTAGCTATACTCACCTACACATACAGAAATAAAATGTAGCAAAATATTAAGATACACCTACGAATTTATATCCAATTAACACAATGCACTGCGTTTGTACCTTCAATCACACCCATACATACACACATTGAAATGCAATGATAACCCACACAAGCAAACACACACACACTCACAATCACATGTAAAGATTCCCACAAAATCCCAATGGGTTTTTTTTTACTGTATTTTTTCGATTTTCGATTCATTTCATTTTCCTAACTGTCTGATTGTTGTTTTGCAAAAAAACAACATGAAACCCAGGGGTTGCAGTCTAAATTCCATGAATTAAATATATATATCTAATATAGAGAAATATTGCTCTGTAATAAATTACATTGAGCTCTCTACCAGGAAAATTTAAATGTTCGGCTCTTGAATGATTTTCTTGTCCAGAAGGAATTACTCCAAACTCTGGTTTAACTTGACCAAATAATACCTATATATATATATATATATATATATATAAGTAAACACTCTCATACAACCCTCATTTGTCTTAAACAATAAATATATATAAATATTTTTGTTGACTTAATTCTTGTCATTTGACTTGAGTTCCAAATGAATTGCAGGGAAAATGGAGTTCAAGACTTTTCCGAAGGCCACCAGCATAACACACTAATAATAGTCAAGAAAGAAAAAAAAAAGATAAGAACCTCAAACCTTTTCTCCCCCATTTCATTATTTGATATTCTAACAATTAGGCCATTTCACACCCTCTTTAAATCATCCTCATTCCATCAATAATACAACGAACTGAGTAAGAAACAAACAAGTTGAGTTAATTTCTCCTAGTTTGAAATGATGACAAAAACAACAGTTATTCCCAGAAGAGAGGGAAAAAAAAGAGAGAGAGAGAGAGCAGGCTACTTAAAACCCTTTTTTTATTACCCTGCCAATAATAAAACCAATTCAGAATTTGATAGATCAATCAGAATTGTATCCAGTCCAACATTTCAGTTCAGTTAAATATGCATCAGAGCACATGTGAAAAGCAAGTGATCACTATTTTAATCATACCATATTGAAGAAAGTTAAAACTTATAACGACATTAAGACCTTCTGAAAAAAAAAAAAAAAAAGCACTTCAAAGATGATATGAACAGAAAAAGTTCGGCACTTGTATTAAGTGAACTATTAAAAATAAATCAGACAAGCTCTAAGAGGTAGCCCCCTCCTCCCAAAAAATGCCAAAGTGAAGACATGGGAAATGGAGTGTAATATTAAAATTGGGGGGGGGGTATACAAAGAAAAGGGATAAAAATAGTGAGAAAGTAAAGATTACAGTTATAAGAAGAGATTAGAGAAACTAAGATTAATGAGTTTACAGTATACGGGTTTGATTAGGGTGGCTTGCAAAAAAATCAAAAGTCTGTTTGAGCTCTAACATGTTGGAGAAAAGGGTGTTTTGATTGTCATTTGTGTTTGTAAATTCTTTCCTCTAGATTACATTGGGTCTGGCCAATATAATGTTTGTTGCAATCTTTGCATGGAATGGAGTATATGCCTGTGTGAGAGGTGGTTTCGTTGTTGGTCCGTTTTGTAGTGTTAGTGATGCAGTTTGTATGATTGGTATTCCTAACTTGGTTAGTTTGTCATAAAGTGTTATGTTATGTGTGTTTGTGGGTAGAGAGATCGGTCTATGGGTGATAGTGCAGTGGGTTTTCTTTGGTTTATTTGATGAGTGTATCTTAAGAGCTTTTTTTCTAGCATTTTATTGTATTTTAGGTTATGTTCAATGTATGCAAATTCTTTATTAATGTACTGTAGGAATGGGTAGAGTGTTTACCGATGGTCCGGAAGACCTGGGTTCAGTCCCAGGTCACGTCATGCCAAAGACTTTAAAAATGGTACTTGATACCTCCTTGCTTAACACTCAGCAATATAAGGTACGTATCAAAGGAAAAGAGTAGTGCCCTCCCCAACACCTCAGTGTAGTAGCTATTGAAAAGGGAGCCTTCTGGTTACCTTCGACTAT
Source organism: Sepioteuthis lessoniana (assembly GCA_963585895.1). Classification (NCBI taxonomy): domain Eukaryota; kingdom Metazoa; phylum Mollusca; class Cephalopoda; order Myopsida; family Loliginidae; genus Sepioteuthis; species Sepioteuthis lessoniana. Next base: position 52,392 of record CAUZXS010001715.1, on the reverse strand, counting down.
GGTCGCCAGCTATAATGCCTGTTTTGATTTTGTCGTTGTGGTAGTAGAAATGTATGTAATTTTTACTGTTTGAGGGTTTGCAGTCGACTTTAAAAGTTGATCTGTTTTGAGATTTAATAATTAGGATGTTCAGAAAGGGTATGGTGTTATTAGATTCTTTTTCATAGGTGGAGATGATGGAGGGTTCAACATTGTTTAGTTTTTCTGCAATCTCTTCAATTTTGATGTTTTGGGATAGGAAAATAGGTATATAGTCAAATATATCTGAAATATGTGGTGTTGCTTGTTAGTCTGTATTTAAAAGGGCCAAATTCTGAAAATTCTGGAAATAGACAGGCTAATATTCTGCTAAGAGGATTTCCGATGGGAGGCCATATTTTTGCTTGTAGAAATTGTTGTAAAATCTAAAGTAGGTCATGTTTATGTCTTTGAAAATGTTAATTAGGGTGTTTATGAGTAGCGGTGAATCAAATTTAATTTTTCTTAAGTGAATAGCAAGAAGGTTGAGGCATATAAACCATACAGAACGACATCCAGGTTTTTACCAAATCTCACCACATCTTGCAAACATCATACTGAACAGGGGGGGAAAAAAAAAAAAAAAAAAAAAGAAAAAAAAAGAAAACAGATAGGGAAAAAATTTTTTTTCACTCTATGCCACCATAATTTTGAAAATCCTTTTCACTTTTCCTGATGCTTTCACTCTTAGCCCTTCCTCGCCCCAATTACAACCCAGACAACACAATATAGACAATTTCTGTGGCATCACATTATAGTCAATATATTTTCCATGAAACAAGTCATGCTAAAACCTCCTATCACACAAATCCTTCCCTACTGCTTCCTTACCAACTCCCTAAAATCTATCTCCACTTTCAAAACAAAAAATCTTCAATAAAAGCAGATACAACGTTTCCTGCAACAAGTACACACACTCCAATTTCCTCACATGCTTTTAAATAGAAAAACCCAGAAAACAGTCTCAGACTTCAAGAAGTTTTTGAAGATGAAATAAAGCCCTAAAGAAATATGTAAGTAAAGTGTTTGATTTATCCACCTTTCAACATATTTCTACCATACTGTCAGATTCACTAAAATTCTATTTTTTCAACAAACAAACTATATATATATATATATATATATATATATATATATATATGCGTGACGGTTACTTTTAAATTTGCACCATTTTTCCTCAGTGAATGAAGCTAAATTCATGCAAAAAATCCTACAGGCAACAATATTATTTGTCGGCTTTAGAAAGGCTATATATATATATATATATATATATATATACACACACACATACATACATAAACTCACACACTATATATATACACACACACATATACACACACAAAAACTCACACACACTATATATATATATATATATATATATATATATATATACACACACACATACATACATAAACTCACACATACTATATATATATATATATATATATATATATATATATATATATATATACATATATACACACACACATACATACATACATAAACTCACACATACTATATATATATATATATATATATATATACACACACTCACACACGCTATATATCTACTGGCACATATATATATATAAATAAGTAAATTTGGTGGCCATAGTCGAGGGTGACCCAAAGGATCCCTTTTCGATAGCTACTACAGCGAGGTGTAGGGAGGGTATTACTCCTTTCCCTGGATTGCTCCACTTTACCCTTGATCCATACCTTATAATGCTGAGTGTTAAGCAAGGAGGCATGAAGCACCATTTTTTGAGTCTTTGGTATTACTCAACCTGAGAGTGAACCCAGGTCTCATATATAACCAGCCCATTGGCCAAGTGGTAGAGTGTTCGCCAATGGCCCGAAAGACTGGGGTTCAATCTCAGGTCGAGTCATACCAAAGACCCAAAAAGTGGTACTTGATACCTCCTTGCTTAACACTCAGCATTATAAGGTACGTTTCAAGGGTAAAGTGGAGAAATCCAGGGAAAGGAGTGGCGCCCTCCTCTATACTTCGGTGAAATAGCTACTGAAAAGGGAGCAGTTGAGTAGCCCTCGACTACGATCGCCAACTTTACTTATATATATACATACATACACACACACATATATACATTTTGCACACATTAATTAGGATATATAAAAAAATCATGACAAAAATTATTTTAATGATAAGAAATAACTGCATCATTTCTTACTAATATCTTAGAGGAAAGCATGAACCCAAAACTTATTTTTTCCTCTGAATTAATCATCCTAATATTATCATTGCTGTATCAGTTGCAGAGTGAATTTCATTGTAAACCTTGTGTAACTTTCTATTATAATCCAACTGTCAATTACTATCAATCTCTAACTAGAATTAATTCCACACATGGAAATGATAAATACAAAATTCTTTTAGATGGGACCTAACATATACCAACACAACTTCAACCGCATTCAAATAACTTTGTTTGTGTGTGAGAGTGAGAGTGTGAGAGTGAGAGAGAGAGTGACAGAGAGAGAGAGAGAGTGTGTATGTGTGCATAAGGAACAGCAAAGAAATGAAAACCAGCCAAAAATATTCTTTAAATTACCACTAAAAAAAAAAAAATGTTTTACCAGCATAACAAAAAAAAATTACTCCATGAAAGATTTTTTCTTAAATTATCCCCCTCTCAAGACTAATCAAAGGCAATAAAATCAGCAAAGAGAAAAAAATGTGACAGGGCAAAACTTACGAAGCTCGGACAAGTCAAGCAGAAAAGGTTGCCAGTCTTAACACCAAATAGATTTGCCTGAGGCCATTCCCATCTTCCGCGGTTGACAGTAGTGGAACAAACACTTAGCTTGTACACTATCCATACAACAATAGTGTTTATTACTGCAGCTGTTTGTGCTACAAGTGCTACTGCTTTGCCTACTGCTACTAGCACAAGATAAAGCAAGGTTGGGGAGTTGAGACATAAGTTGAGAGAGGGAGAAAGAGAGCACTCCTTCAAAAACCAATAAGGTTACTATAAACATGGTGGGTTCAAGTCAAAGCTAAAGAGAAGTTTTTGAATGATGAGCAAATGTTCTACAAACCACATCTTTAATATTTTTATGTTCCCTTTACGGCCCAAATTGAATATATACAGTAAATTATACAATTCTCGTTTTTAAAAGAAAGGGGGAGAGAAAAGGGTCATGGTTCTTTAAGAGATTTGTCATTTACTAAATTTAGCACGAAACCGGAAAGTGTAGAGCATGCAGGTAGAATCAAACTCACTATCAGTGGTCTGCTAATCTAGCTCAATAACCCTTACAAAAACTGATCCAGTATATTCCAAGAGTTCTTTAGAAGGATAATTTTACTCATTCCCAGGAACATTTTAACAACTTCAAACACAAGATGAACTTTTGGTGTTTTAAAAAGTGGATTACGTATTTTTTTTTCAGTAAAAAACAAAACAAAACAAAAAAGACAAAATTGTTCTATAAATAAGCAAGAGGAAGCACTTTTTACAGTTGTACCTTCGTTAAGCAAATCAATAGTCATGGGTTTTTCATGTCGTAGAAAACGTTCTACATTACCTTCTTTACTGATCGCTATGCCTGGAACTTTTTATTTACCAGAGAGTCAAAGCGTATTTCCACTCTATGGACTGTCTTTAGTTTGTTGGGTTTTATGGTGTATCAACCTTTGTAGGTTATTTAATGCCAAATCCATTTTTATACAAATAGTCAGTTCTATTTCAAGCAAATCAGTATAGCATGAGTACACAGTTTAATTGTCAAAAACATTTCTATTTCAAACTATACAGTTTAGTCAAACAGTTCTAATGCAAACAATTCAGTTTAGTATAAGAATAGATTTTGTCCACATACAGTTAAATATCAAAACAGTTCCACTTCAAACAATTCAGTTTAGCATAAATACAGTTTCAATGTTAAAAATAGTTTATTTCAAGCAGTTCAGTTTAGCGTAAGTACTCAGTTTAATTGTCAAAAATATTTCTATTTCAAGCTATTCAGTTCTATTAAAACATTCAGTTTAGCATAAGTACGCAGTTTAGATGTCAAAACAGTTCTTTTTTAAACAATTCAGTTTAGCATAAATACGCAGTTTAAATGCTAAAAACAATAAGCTAAAAAAAAAACAAACCACAATTTACTATTTGATCCATAGATAGGACTCTTAGCAAGTGCTACCACTCCGGGCCTGAGTGGACCTGTGAGCGATGGCAATGAAGGGGTACTCAACATTCCCCAAAGCTTCAGCATTACTGGAACCTCACCATCAGATTGTTTAGTGTCATATCCAGAACACTCGTTTGGGGGGAGGGTCTTACCCCTCTGCAGAGGTGCAGTCAGTGTATTCTACAGCTCCAGCCAACTGGGCAAATGGACTGTCTTTCTAATTCAGTTTTTTTATTTAGACAAACCCATATCTAGCCCATTTGTAAAGATCTTTTTTTTTTAACTAAAACATGTTTCTCCCTATACATCACATATTCCCATGTAAATTTCCCATGATCTGCACTTATCAGTCACCATAAATTTGATGAGAGACTTCAGTTGAAGCCTGGAACACTCTGAGTTGTTGCTAGCCTCAAAACAAATATTTTTTTGTGAGATTAAAAAAAATTTTTGTTATAAAGAAATGCCCTAAAAATGCAGAGTTTACATTTATTGAAAAAATTCTGGAAAGAAAAAAAATTATTTCAAAAAAAGTTCCCCTTATTTATTGAATGAGATATATAAGTAAAAGTAAAGTTGGCGACCCAAAGGCTCCCTTTTTGATAGCTACTACACCAAGGTGTAGAGGGGATCATTGCTCCATGAGAGGTGTGGGAGGAGTAAGGAAGTCAATACACCAGAGTTGATTGGCTAAAGGGTTAGCGTTACTATGTTGAGGTTTTAAGGGAGTTCAGCAAGAGATTCCATCAGAAGAGGCCAGCACTGTTCAAATCAGGCATCCAGACAGTTCCTCCCCCTCCCTATAGTCCAGACCTTGCTCCCTGTGACATTTGGCTATTCCCTAAGCTCAAAGGCTGTCATTAAGAGACAATTGAGGAGATGAAAGAGGCTGTGATGAAGGTCATTGACACGCTCACACAAGAGGACTTCCATGGGACCTTGCAGAAGTTGTTAGAACGGTACAAGTGCATTGCAGCCGAAGGAGATTACTTCGAAGGGGACTAGAGTTTCGTGCATGTACTATCAATAAAAGTGCCCATACGAAAATAAGTCTGGAAACTTATTTAATGATCCTCGTATATATATACACAGACACACACACACCAAACACCTCTCTTCTTCCATGAGTAGGGTGTGACACAAGGTCATTTTTTAAGCAGAGTAAAGTTGGTTTGAATTCAGTTTCTATTCTGAGACTGGTTGTCTAACCAAGACTAAAGAACTATCTCTCTTACTCTTTACCGAGAACTGATGGATTCATACATTTCCCATCATTTCTTGGTTCCCTATAAGACTCTCTAATTCCTCAAAAATTTCTAAAATATGTGGAAATAACAACTGTGCAGATGGAATAACATTTTTCTGCATGGAAAAGGGTTTGGTTTTATGGCATATCAACCCTTGCAGGTTATTTAGTGCCATATATATATATATATATATATATATATATATATATATATATAGGATTTGTAAATATATTTTGTTGATAACATCTTTAAACAAGCCTGAGCTCATTTTTTTGCACTCAATTAAATGGTTTCAAGTACTGCTATCTAATACAAATAATTCTATTTACTATTAATCATTTCTTTGCACACAGTTAATCATTTCAGGTATTGCTATATAACAGTCACAATTTAACATCAGTCATTTATTTACACACATCTGAATAGAAATACATGATATGTAAGAGATTAGTTTGTCAATAATTCCATTTCTAAATAAGTTACAACTAATTTGTTTGATATTATTTTTACATCATTACATGGTTTCAGTTATTGTTATCTAATACTTATAATTCTATTCAATATCAATCACTTGTTTGCACACAGTAAAGTGGTTACAAGTATTGCTATTCAACACTAACAATTCAATTAAACATCAATCATTTGTTTACACATGATCAAACAGTTCTATTTCCAACAATTCAATTTAGCTTAAGTCATTTGTTTGCACTTAGTTTAAATGTCTAAGAGTTCTATTTGAGCCATAAATAGGACCCTATCAGGTTTTACCATTCTGGACCAGAGTGAGCAATGAAGGATTACTCTGCATTCCCCAAAGCTCCATTATTACTGGAGCTTCACCATCTGATTGTTTAGCATTTTATCCAGGAAACAAGTTGAGTAGGGGTCTTACCTCACTACAGAGATGCAGTGGGTGTATTTTACCTCCCCAGTCAACGAGGCTATCAAAAATTGAATAGATAAATCTAGTTTTTTTTCTATTCAATTTGTAATAATGTTTTTAGAAAACACCTACGGACAAAATAGTAGACTATACTTCCTAGCCTTGGTAGAGCAACAGGTTTAGAAGGACTACTTTGAATTCAAACTCCCTACCAACACCTAGCTTGAGTAAGGCCTTCATTCCTCACATCTTACAGACCTGGGATGGGGGCAGCCTCTTGTGGTGTAATGGTTAGCAAGCTTCACAAGTGAGTTTGATTCTCATTGGGTGCCCCATTCATACAGTCTTGTGCCACATCTAAGCAAATCACTTAGTAAATTACTACTGTCCAGGGAGGGGGGCTGAATCCTGCAATGATTTGAGTAAAGTTTATACTAGAACAAATTGAATACCCCCCCCAAAAAAAAAATTAAATAGTAATACTTAAAAACCATATAACTAAATAAATTATTTGGATTGACAATAATGGAAGCTAGAATGGTTGACATAGAATTATTAGAAAATATAAAATTTGGCAGTCAAAACTTTATCTTAAAAAACAATAATTACAGACAAAGATACTTTTTAATATACAAACTATATTTCTTTTCTTTTTTTTTTGGAGGTACACTTAGTATATTAGTCATCATAGTAGTAAATGGAATCGGTTACCTAAGTTAGTTTGTGTTTCTCTTCAACCTAATACCCTCAAGAAAATTCATGTCCAATCCCAGATTGGGTTCTTTAACCATGGTTAGGCCACCAGTGTAGGAGAATGAAAAACTAAATCCAAACCAGCTTTACTCTACATAAAAATGGCCATATATTTGTACAAACTACAATCTATAAAATAACTGATCATCTATCAGTATAAAACCCAGAATCAAATTCAAGCAAAGTAGAATCTTATTTTTTTTTTTTTTTTTTGTGCTCACAACAAAATGTTTCAACAGTCTTGATTGTTCAATTAGTGTAACTTCAATATCCCACTGAGACCAATACTTTATTTATTGCATTTCTGCAGTTCTTTTGGGTGGATGAAGAAGGATCAAAAGTTTTAGGTTAATTAATGAGGATAACAAGTAATAAAAAAAATGCTGTAAGAGAAGCTGACGTCAACTTATACAGAAATTGCCCATTAAGAATGAAGATGTAAACACACAAAATGAAAAAGAAAGCAGAGAGATAGAAAAGAAATGAGAGGGTTTGATTTCTTTATTTAATGGAATATCAACCATTGTGGGTTATTTATTGCTAAAACCATTCTTGTAGAAGGACAGTAGTGGTACTATCTAACCTCTAACTAGGAATGAATACGAAAGTTCATACATTTCCCAAGGGTATTAATCCAAATGTGAAAACAATAACATTACCTGGGTTTGAACTCGTTTACTAAAATGTCACATTCCAGTACATTAGCCACTGCACCATGGGAACTCCCCACAAAAGAAAAGGGTGGCTTAGATGGAGAGATAGAAAAAAGAAGTGACTGAAGGTAGTTAGGTGTTTTTATGGCATGCCAACCTTTGTTAAGTTATTTTATGCCAAATTCGATTTAACAATTATGGACTCCAATTATGTACAGTACGAAAACACATCTTCACAATCATTTTAAACAAATGAACATTTGATGAGCGATTTTAACGGCATGTCAACCTGTCTAAGGTTATTCTATGCTTAAAGGTTAGGAAATTGCATACATGATACATTTACATTTTGAGTAGTTTCTTAAGGCTTTTTGCACAGTTATATGGTATCAAGTATTCTTGTAGAATACAAATAATTTGCAAACAGATAAGGCCTGGGAGAAATTGTAATAAAAGAGTACACTACATTCCCAAGAGCCTATCAAATATAGTTTAGCGCTATAGACAGGCACCTTCCACCACATTTTTTTGTTTCTATTTTTTGGCGGGGGGGGGGTAACAGTCAACATATTTTAAGTTGGCTGGTTGTTTGGGTTTTTATGGCAAATCAACCTTTATTGCTAAATTCATTTTTATGAAAATAATTCTATTTCAAACAATTCAGTTTAGCAGAAGCATGCAGTTTAAATGTAAATACAGTTTAATTATGAAAAACATTTCTACTTCTAGCTATTCAGTTTAGTCAAGCAGTTCTAATTCAGATAAGTGCAGATTTTGTTTACACAGTTAAATATCAAAACAAGTCTATATTAAACAATTCAGTTTAGTTTAAGTACAGTTTCAATGTCAAAAAACAGTTCCATTTCAAATAATTCAGTTTAGCATAAGCCCACAGTTTAAATGTAAGTACAGTTTAATTGTCAAAAACATTTCTATTTCAAACTATTCAGTAGCAGTGAAACAATTCAGTTTAGCATAAGTATGCCATTAGTTCTATTTAACCCATAGATAGGGCCCTATCAGGTGTTATCACACCGGGTCAGAGTGGACCTGGGAGTAATGGCAATGAAGAGGTGCTCCACATTCCCCAAAGTTCCAGCATCACTGGAACCTCACTATCAGATTGTTTAGTGTCATATCCAGGACACTCATTAGGGGGAGGGCTCTGACCCCTCTGCAGAGGTGCAGTCAGTGTATTCTACAGCCCCAGGCGACTGGGCAAATATATTTTAAGTCCTGCCAATAAAGCAATGATGGACATGTAGATTGGGAATAAATCAATAACATATCAAACATCAGAATTTTTCCAAAACTTTCACAAGTGATAGCTGAATTCTTAGAGTCCTAATATGATCAATAAGACATTTTTCTTCTTTTTTTTTTTTAAATCAAAAAAAGAAAAAAAAAAAAAGAAAAAGCATTAATATATGTAAATAACAAAATGTCACCGAAATTAACTCGGGTTCATGAATATAATCTTGTAAAAAATAAGATGTATATACGTGTGTGTGTGTGTGTGTGTGTGTGAGAGAGAGAGTTTGAGTTTTGTTTAACAGCATATCAACCCCTGTGGGTCATTTAATGCCAAAAAGGTTATTTTGAATTTCAGTCATTAAAGTAGCAGTTCTATAGAGATGTTTGGTTATATCTTGCTGAAAAAGTTGCTTTTTTAGAAAATTAAAAATGTTTTCAGGGTTTTTATTCTTAAAGATGTCCCTCAGGTTTCTTGCTTGATAGTACTTAGTACGGATATGTTTAAGGTTGTTACAATTTAGAAGGATATGTTTGGTTGTGAGTTGTACTTTGCATTTTGGGCACACTGGGGCATCCTCCCCTTTTAACAGGTGTGAATGAGTAATGTGGGTGTGCCCAATACGCAATCTGGCAAGTATTACTTCTCATCTGATACTTCTGTGGCCTGTCGGCGTGTAAGAGAGAGGGTGTATGATGATTGCCAGATTTTGACAAATGATAGCCATCTTTACAACCAAAATTAGCACTCAAACTTCCGGATTAATAAATAAATCAACTTGTGAAAAGTATACAAGATTCGTCAGATGATAAGGTAGTAAGATACCTGTATGTCACTGGACGATAGCAACATACGCTCGAATGATGATACTGAGGTCATTCTCTGGATCTACATAGTTACAAGGATAAGAAGATAACTGGTAACTATGCAAACTGCAGGTATTATTTCAGAGCACCTAATCCTGAACTTTCCCTGTCAAAGGATGCCTCCAAGTCAGCTGAGGTTTAATGCAAGTGCTTCTTTCTTCAATTTTGAAGTTAACTTCTAGAAGGATTGCCTTTACCATGCCTTTGTCATTAGATTAGAACCTCTTCTACTCTCTCTCATATATATATATATATATATATATATATATATATATATATATATATAGGCAAATGAAGAGTATATTAGAGGTTAATGGCATGTGATAGGACATGATTTTACAAACCATTTTATAATTTTGTTTTCCTTCTGTGTTCAGTAGAATCGCAAAAAAAATAGACAATGGTGGGAGGGTGATGGAAAATGTGCTAAGTGCATGTATTAGAAAAAGATTTCAGGATATTTGTTCATGTATGTGTGGAGGTAAGGGGATGGAGAGAGAGAGAGGGATTCAATATATTGAATTATCTGATTAACTCACAGGCACTTCCCCAAAACTAGTGTGTTTGTGTGTGTGTGTATATATATATATATATATATGATTAAGGCATCCATGCTTTAATTCTTGGCACAAACAGTAAGAGTTATCATCATCATGATGTGAAACTCACTGAATAATTTTATACTTTACACAAAAACTTTGCATAAAATAAAATTTACCTCAAATTAAAAGAAAAAAAAAAAAACAAATAAAGGCAAATGCTGATTTTTTAAATATTGCATTTTTAATGTTTTTTAAAATAGTATACTAACATTTATACTTTTTTAACATTTAAAATGATTTTATAAGAAAGGCTCAGTTCCAGTAATCATAATAATATCAAAAATTTAAACTTGATACAAAAGAAAAAAATAAAACAGTTTGAATTCAACTTCTTGAACAGGTAAAAATGAATGGCTTAAATATTCTTATTATTCAGTTTTATACATTCTTTGTGTAGATCTAATCCAGATAAAGGTTGATTAGTTGGTTGTTTTATAGCATATAAACCCTCATGAGTTATTCAATGCCAGGTTCTGTTTATATATGATTTGTAAGCAAATTGTTGGTAGGTGACATTATTCTTAAACAAGCCAGAGCTCATTTGTTTGTACACGGATGAACAGTTCCAAGTATTGCTATTTAACATTAATAATTTTAATTGACTCCTACATAGGACCCTAACAAGAACTACCACTCAAGATCAGTATGGACCTTAGAGTCAGAGCAATGAAGGGGTACTCCATATTCCCCAATACTCCAGAACTGGGGCATAAATATCAAATAGTTTAGTGTCATATCTAAGACATTCATTTGAGAGGGAAGGAGGCCTTACCCCTCTCCAGAGGTGCAGTCATAATATTCAACAGTTAACAGGGCAAAGATCTAATCCAGATCAGATATACTAAATAAAAATAATGCATATATACGTGTGTGTGTGTGTGTGTGTGTGTGTATATATATATATATATATATATATATATATATATATATATATAATAAACATACAGAAACATAATATTGCAACCAACAAAGTTCTTTATGTGCCCCATTAACAGGGCATAGACTCACAGATAACATCCATTCTTAATATTGATTTCCCACCCACTGCCATTTCCCATCACAAAGAAAGTACCCTGAAATCAGTTACGCCAACCAGACAAGGTCGCACCTTTCACAGCAAATATTTACTAGTGCGTATGAGTTTTGAAATTCACCTCAACATAAACCAAAAAATCTTTTTATAACAAATTCATTTTTTCTTTCCACAATAAAAATAGTTATCATTCTATAAACATAAAGTCAGAGTTGAAAGATTTTTTTTCCCCTCTTTAATAAAAAAGAGATGAAGGATACAGTAATAATGGAATTTTACTTTAGCCAAATGATAGATGAATTTTAATGGCATGTTAACAAGTTTAGGGTCATCTTATGCCTAAAGGTTAGAGAATCACAGTTATTGTATATTCATATTTACCATTTTTTGTGTACATGTTTTTTAAAGGTTTTTTTTTTGTGCATAGTCCAAATATGAATGATTTTTAAACTGATCTATTTGACCCGTAGACAGAATCTAAACTATTATGACTCTCCCAGGTTAGAGTAGACCTGGGAGTAATATCAATGAAAGAGTATTCAGCTTTCCCTAGATCTCTAGGATTAGAACTTCAATATCAAATGCAGTTTACTGTCACACCCAGAGCACCCCTTTTTGTGTGTGTGTGTTGGGGGGTGTCTTATTCCTCAGCAGAGGAAACAAACTACATTGTCTAAGCTCCACCAACAGCCAATTAGGCTGTTGATCTACATAAAAAAAAAAAAGGATGTGGTCAAACAATCTTTCAAAGATAGAAAATAACATACCAGATTTTCTGTTGTAATACGGATGATGTCTTGTCCCATAGTAACACTGATTTCATCCCCAGTTTTGGATGAGAGGTTCTAGAAAGAAAAAGCAATATATAAAGAATTAATGAATGCATAAAAGAATTTAATATATATATATACACAGAAATACACACTAACCAAAGCAGTATTTGAATGATTAGCAACAATAATTAAAAAAATAAAAAAGCAGGACTCAAGTAGTTCTTGTGACATCAAGGTGTAAGCCTAAAATAAAAATGCAACCAAGAAATAAATGTATAAATATATATGTGTGTGCATGTCTGCGTTTTTGACTGGTGATTGAAGCCTTTGGTGGGGAAAAAAAAAATAGAAAAGACTGGTCACAAACACATGTAACAAATCTTCATTTACTTTTTACTACTGAAAACATTATGAAAAGGAAGCATACACATTACATACCTGCGGGCAGATTAGAAAAACCATCTTAAAATGAAAAGTGACCCAAATACAGGACATGAATTTTTTTTTTTTTTTCAAATAAATATTAAAATCATAGATTTTTTACACTAAACAAACACACAAGTATCCTCATGTTTAAGGTGACAATTAATGTACAGTCCTCCTTATAGTTGAATTTCAACCCTTACAAAAAGAGTCATTTGTTGGCACACAGTTATATGGTTTCAAGTAACTATTGATAATAATCATTAATAAACAATAGCTTCAAGTAACTATTCTTAATACAAATATTTTATAGTGATATGGTATCAAGTATTTCTACCTAATACTAACAATTTTTAAATAGATCTATTTGACCAATACATGGGACTAACAGGTACTGGCACTTTCGGACACTCATCTGCAGGAGATACAGTCAATACCTAAGGTAAAGTAAAGTTTTTTTTCCCCTAAAAATTAGGTCTTCAAAATTCAACCCATACAGAAGTATAAAAACATTTTTTTTTTAATTATTCACTTGCAAATTTTAGAAATTTTATCAAAAATACTTTACCTCCACAGTAAAATATAAATTTAACTATAAAATTGTACTCTAATAAAATTTTTGAAAATCATTTTGGTCTCTTTGTTAAAGGCATATCAACCTTTGTGGGTTGATTAATGCCAAAGTCATCCTTGTAGAGGAACAGTAGTGGTATTATTTCCTGTTTATATGAATATTTTATACATACATATGATTTGTAAGTGAATAGTTTGTAGGTAACATTTTCTAATGAGCCAGAGCTCATTTGTTTGCACATAGTTAAATGGTTTCGAGTATTGCTATTTGACATTAGTATTTTTATTTATAAAGTTTTCCTATCTGATTTAATATCAATCATTTGTTCGCACACAGTTGAATAGTTTAAAGTATTGTCAATGATAAAATAGTTCTATTTTGACCCATAGATGGGACCCTAACAGGTACAAGTCCAGGTCAGTGTGGACCAGGAAGTAATGGCAAAGAAGAGGTACTTCACATTCTCCAAAGATCCAGGATGAGGCATCACCATCAGATACTTTAGTGTGATTAAATTAAAAAAATAGAATAACCAATTAATAAGATATCTCATGAGAATATCACAAAGAAGAAGAAAAAAAACACGTATCTCAAGAGGTTCAAATAAATTGTAGAAAGTGCAAAACAAACTTTTTCAACATCTCTATCTTAAACCTCATCCCCTAACTTGTATTATCATAGATTAAAGAAAGGCAGACTAACAGTAATCTGGGCCTCTCTAGCCCCCCTTCTGTATAATCCCACCCTTAGCTATTCCATACAGATACATATTTATTTACCCAACCCCTCCACATGAGCAGAATTTGACTCAAGGGCAATTTTTTAAGTGGAGTTTAACAGGTTTGAATTTAGAGTTTCCCTTGTTCTAGACCAGTTGCCATAGCAACATTAAAGAGCCCAGTGTGCCCTACTATTTACCCATAGTTTGGGGAAGAATAGCTGGATTCATAACTTTTTGAAGTGTATTCATGCTACGCAAACAGCCTTATCAAGTATTTGAACTCAGATCACTGTTCATTTCCTATAACAGTAACCATTACACCATTGGAGGTGCCCGTGGTGTAATGGTTATCATTGTAGGAAATGGACACGGCGACACGAGTTCAAATCCTCAACGAGGCTGATTGCATTTCCCATAGCACTAATACCCTTGGGAAAGGTATGAATCCAATTATTCTCCCTCCAGTTATGGGTAAATAGTAGGGCAGACTGGGTTCTTCAGCCTTGGTGAAGCAACTAGTCTAGGAGAAGGAAAACTCTGAATTCAAACCTGTTAAACTCCACTTTAAAAAAAATTGACCTTGTGTCATATCCTGCCCAAGCAGAGGGGTTAGGTAAATCCCATAAAGAAAGACTTATCCCATAACTTGGTTTGGTCATGTTGTATGTCTTGGTTAAGAAATAGCCTGGTGACGCCCATCCCTCTCAAGGTCAACAAATGGTTTTCATTCAGAGTTTTCCTTCTCCAAGACCAGTTGTTAAATGAAGGTGAAAGAACCCAGTCTGCCCTACTATTTACCAATAGCTGGAGGGAGAATAGTTGGATGCATACCTTTCCCAAGGATATTAGCACTATGTGAAATGCAAACAGCCTCATTCAGGTTCTGAACTCCAGTAGCCAAATCCTTTTTATATGATGATAACCATGATACTAAGAGCACTACCATAAGATATGCAAACTCTTAATCTAAATCTCCATGGCCGCAAAATAAAAAGGACTATTGCTTTGTTTTTTATTCCCATATTAATAATAATAAAACGACAAGGATTCTGATTGTCAAAATATTTTAGCTAAAAACATTGATTAATTTGAAACCACTTACAACAAAGAAGTTCTTTGGGTGACTGGCTGATTGCCTTTCTGTTTTGTCTGGTTCTGAAGTTAAGGAACTAAGAGATTATTTGTTTTACCTTGTGGGAGGTGAAATATACAAAGGGACTTTTTTCTTTTTATCATTGTTCTGATCTTTATTGTATTTTCTCATCTCAACAAGCCTATTCTTCATCCTCCCTTTTGTAGAGTCGAGTCTTGTTGAGGCTCTTTGCCAGCTTATAAAATTCCATTGGGTGACAAAGGCCACACTACTGCCAAAATGATGTTCTCAGTGGGATTGAAGGAATCAGAAAAATAAATAAATTAAAAAGATAAATAACAATTACAACAAAAAAAAAAAAAAAGGAAAAAACCTCAGACAAGTCAGAAGATAGTCTTACAAAAGAAAATAAACAGAAACAGATCTACTACAAAACTGGGCAGGCACTTTCACCTGAAGATAGCCCAAGAATGGAGCAACCATTTTGGTTTCCAGAAAAGTTCCAACTGATAATTGTGTTTTATATTTTAAGGAAAATATGAAACTATTAGTTATGGAATAAGTTCACTTTGCTTTTTTTTTTGTTTAATGGCATATCAATCTTTATGGGTTATTTTTTGCCAAAGACATACTTATAAAAGAACAGTAGAGGTACTATTTTACACATAACCAGGGGATAAGGGGTTCATATCTTTCTCAAGGGTATTAGTTTGAAAATGAACATTAGTTTGACTGGAGTTTGAACTCACTTCAATGTAGCAGTCCAGCATGTTAACCACTATATATATATATATATATATATATATATATAAAAAAGCATTTGAAAAAATGGCTGCTTAGAAATTAATTGTTATATTTTATTACTCTTATCAATGCTAATTTACTGTAAAATTGGTTAGATATAAATTTGTTTATACCTCTGGTGAAAACAAACTTTTCCTGAGTATCCTTTTGGTGAAACCTTGGTAGCAAAATTCAGTTATTTTATTCAATTAGCAAACCTGTTTTATGCTAATATTGAGCACTATTTAATATTTGATTGTCATATTGTTTTGATGGTTTTTTTTTAAATTTATTCAAATAGGCAATAACTATATATATATATATATATATATATATATATATATATATATATATACACACACACACACACACACACACACATATATATATTTTCATCATACGTGTGAAAGCACATGCAATACCCTGCCCTCATCAGCTGTCAACCAGGGTGATAACAAAGTTTCGGTAGCTCAAGGCAGTACTGTCACTCCTGGCACTACAAAGTAACTTTTGTCACCAGAAATATATATATATATATAGGAATTGTTTATTTTGAATTATTATTTTATTGTTCTCAACTAGTTTTGACCCGATAGCATCATCAGGAGAAATGCTTTTGTGAAGAACAGTGTTTTTTTTTAATAGGTTTTAAAAGAGTTGATATGCTATAAAAAAGATGACACAAAAAATGAACAGGTGACATAACATATCCATTTGTTGCAGGAAAATTACTTCCCGTAACTCAAGTGACTTCAACTGTTATTTACATGATTTCTGCTGTCATAGACACTGGGTAATGTGATCTCCATTTGGGAGATATATGTTAAGCATGAACAGGGTGCTCTTCAAATTAGTCATGATTATTTGGTTTGTTTATTTAGATGTTTCTGTGTCACCATAAATCTGTCCATCCTATTTCAAGGCAGTGCCATGAGGACCATACAGCTTGATGTGAAAGCCATTTTGGCTAAGTGTTTGGAGCTTATATATATATATAGTGTGTGTGTGTGTGTGTGTGTAAACCAGTTATTGCCAGCAAGTAGGTTTCATGTATAAATATTCACAAGATGAATAAAACAATGAAATAGCAGCATTTTTTTTTTTTTAATCATACGTGTGAAAGCACATGCGATACCATGTCCTCATCAGCCACCATCCAGGGGTGACAACACAGTTTCGGTAGCTCAAGGCGGTACTGCCACCCCTGGCGCTACCAAGCAGCTTCTGCCACCGGACAAGGTATTAAGAGAATCATATATATATATTCATGTATAAGTATTCACAAGATGAATAAAACAATGAAATAGCAGCATTATTTGAAAAGTACACAAAGACAAATCAAATACTTTATGCAAGTATTTAGGTCAAGTCCATGCGTGTGGTCAACTAAGGGAAATTATTTGAAATTGAATCTTCTAGGGGAAAAAACTGGCAGTAAATTGTAAATTTTAGCAGACATCTTCCTTAAAAAGTTAATCTTGGCATTGTGCCTTTTATTCTTCATATGAACAATAAATAAAGCCCCAAGGATTTCATTTGGGCAGAAATTCCACATTTTATTCATGTCTATATTAAACAATAAATTATCTATGTTCAAGATCCACAAAGAAAATGAATACAATATTTTATTCAATATTAGTTAATTTTTATTTTTTTAACATTGTGCATTGACAATAAAGTGAGTAAAATTACTTTAGACTGCTTAATTTTAATGGCATGTCAATCTACCTAGAGATATTTTATGCCTAGAGGTTAAGGAATCATGTTCTGTGTACATTTATATTTACATATTTTGTGGGGTTGCCTTTTAAGGGATTTTTTGCATTCAATTAAATCATATTAAATATTCCTTTCTAATAATTATATGGTTTCAACTAATTAACAATGATAACAATTATTACTGGTAAACAAGTATACAATAAGTAAAGTAAAGTTGTCTCCCTTTAGTCGAGGGCGACCTGAAGGCCCCCTTTACAATAGCTACTACACCAAGGTGTAGGGGAGAGCACTACTCCTTTCCCTGGATTGCTCCAATTTACCCTTGATACGTACCTTATATTGCTGAGTTTTAAGCAAGGAGGTATCAAGTACCATTTTTTAAAGTCTTTGGTATGATGCAACCTGGGATTGAACCTAGGTCTTCTGGACCATTGGCAAACATTCTACCCACTAGGCCAATGAGCCGGTAAAGTATACAGTAGTATACATAAATTTTCAGCAAATTATTTTCTAATTTATAAAATTTGATTTTTAATAAAATTGTTAAAAAAATTGATCATTTCTAAAGAAGTTACCATTAGTAATAACTTAATTACCATATAGTAATGCGCGTGGTGTAATGGTTATCATTGTAGGAAATGGACACGGTGACACGAGTTCAAATCCAGGACGAGACTGATTGCATTTCACATAGCACTAATACCATTGGGAAAGGTATGAATCCATTTATTCTCCCTCCAGCTATGGATAAATAGTAGGGCAGACTGAGTTCTTTAGCCTTGGCGAGGCAACTAGTCCAGGAGAAGGAATACTCTGAATTAAAACCTGTTAAACTCCGCTTAAAAAATTGACCTTGTGTCATATCCTGCCCGAGCGGAGGGGTTGGTAAATATTATATAGTAATTAAATTTCTTTTTTTAAATGGGGGGTGCTTTTTATAAAAAAAATCAGGTTTTTGCTAAAATCAAATTCATTACAAAAAAATTAATTAACTGGACCTCCTTAAACTTTCAAGCAATTCAATGATCCTCTTGGGTATCAATTCAACCAATTTTTTTATGATAACGTCATTTTTGAGACTTGACCAAGTTTTTATTGGTTCAATGATAAAGAGTTTTATGTTGGCTATTTGTCAGCCATGAAAACTTCTTTCTTTTTTTTTGACAATCTCCCATAAATTCTCGATTGGGTTTTAATCAGGCAATTTAGGAGACAATTACATCCCTTTCATTCCTTTTGACAAAAACCAACTTTTTGTTGTACAAGATGCATTGCAAGGAGCATTATCCCCACATCATTAGTGACAAAGGATGTTTTATTCTTGGTTCATAAAATTTTCAAAACTGTCTCTGAAAGCATTTTCTGCCATTTCCATGAGAAAGCTCAATTTTTGACTCATCAGTCCATAAGACTTTTCTCATCTTCAATGAACCGATGATGATGATGACGAGCCTATTGCAATCATTTTTTCTTCTTCTTCTTTTGGTTTCAACTGGAATCAGTAATAAAACCTAATTAGAATACATCGAACGGATGCAGGATGGATATCGATGTCAAAATATTGCTTGATCTCATTGGCCAATTCTTTGCTTGTTAAATCATGAGTTTCTTTGGAACTTTGAAGAAGGATATGGACCATTGATTTTGTAAGCTTTTGAGGCTTTCCAGAAACTTTTCTTTGGCATGATAGACCTTGCGTCTTTACAATTCTTAATCAAGTCTGCTACTGTTCAATGTGGTAAATTTATCTTCAAAACAAGTTCTTTGGGCTTTATACCATTTTGATGGTAGCAAATTACAGCAGAATAAATTTCTATTAGAATGACCATCAGTATTTTTAGTGGGTGGGTAAACAAATTTTTTTTTTTTTTGCTTTTTATATCGAATTAATTTGATTTCCAGAATGTTCAAGAAATTAAAAACTTCCAGGAACAGGTTTAAATTATTAAATTTTTATTATAAAGCATCTTAATTGAAATTTTTGATTAATATCATTAATAAATAATATTTTATTTAAAAGAGATGCAAAAATAATAATAAACACAAAATGGTGAAAACTTATTGTTAAAAACAAAGAACTCAGACTATAACACTCTGCATATGGAGACGCCTTTATTACACCCTTCTTCTCACACTCTCACCTAAACCAATATGGCCGTTTGTTTACTTCCGGTCATCAAATAACACTCCCTCTTCGAGAGAGTATCAGGGGGAGGTAACTTCATGTCTTAACACTTAACTTATTTTACCTGCATTTTAAATCAAAAACATATATAAAAAAATAATTCTTATGATACCAATTAATCTCTTGTCTAAAATGTTTTTCATACTATTTTAAATATTGGCAAATATTTATTAATTTCAGTTGCATACAATTAGAAATAACATTAAGACTTCGTTCAAATCATGGCTAAAACTTATCCATAGCATTAAAATAGTTTCAAGAAACTATTCTTGATATAAATAATTTAGTTATATGGCATCAAGTATTCCTATTAAATACAAATAATTTCCAAACATCTATTTGAGCCATATAAGGGACCTTAACAGATGGTACTACTCCAAATCAGAGTGGACCTGGGAGTAATGGCAATGAAGGGGTACTCCAACTCCCTTGCTCTCTAGAACAGGAGTTTCATGATGAGATGTAACTTAGTATCTTAACCAGGATTCCTTTTTGTGGGAGTGGGGAGTCTTACCCATCTGCAGGGGGATACAGTCAGTGCATTCTAAGTCTCACAATCAGGGTAGATAAAATATTATGTTTATAATGACAAAGACACAAAGCAGAGATGTGATTGTCCAAAGAAAAAGGAAAAAAAAAAAAAAAAGAAATTCAAAGAACTGATTATAGTCATTTCAGCTGCAAATTTTTACTGTCAATGATTAAATATCTCTCACATGATTCAGCTGCCTTTTTTATTTACTCATCAAACACTATTTTACAAAGCAATGTTTTTCTTATTTTATAAGTCAGTCAATAAAGAGATCAAGATTCTACTAAAATGGCTTTATAGGAATGTTGCCAAGTGAAGAAAAATAATTGTGTCATGTAAACAGAGGAGAGAGAAAGAGGAAGTTGGGTACGGTGCCAAATTTTATAGCTCCTTTTTCAATGGCTGCAGCATTCAACAAACCCTAGAAGCAGCAATAATGGCATGTAATAGTTGTGTGTACAGATTTACAACTGCTGAGGAACTATTCCTGGGTTTGTACCAGAGAGCAGGCTGCTAAGCTGCACTCACAAAATTACAACAATGGACACTGAAATCATAAATTTAGCAAACACTTTTATGGAGTTACCATATAAAATACATTAAATCTGCAAGACCCAAAAGATGGAACAGTCACAAAAGCATAAAACTGGGCTCATTGGCAACAAATAGAAAATGCAGTTAATATCTGAAATAAGATGATTGATGTTTTGCTTATCAAATATAATATACACATCTAAATATGTGAGAGAATTTCTTCACAACATACCATAATTACTTGTGTATAATACGTATTCCTAACTTTGAACAATGAAATTCTAAAAAAAATAAAAAAAAAATTCTTTGTATATTATGCACTGACTTTTGAGAACTTGTTGAAATAAAATTTAGTGCCCCCCTCCCAAACTTTTTATCAGTTTATACAGACTAAAAATGAAATATTTATATGGTTTACATTGTGGTAAAAACACAAAATTTATACAGTACTTAAAGTAAATATGCAGACATATTGACACAAAAATATAAATTTGCAGGAAAAAAAAAAAACCTTATAATAAGAGAAACAGAATCTTAGACACATTCTCATGGATATTTCTCTGTAACAGCTATTAAAAAAAAAAACATTAGTGGCAGTAAAAAAGTTTATTATATAGTTCTCATTTATAATATGCAATTCTAACTTTTGGACCAATTTGGTTTGGTTTTATGGCACATCAACCATTGTAGGTTATTTAATGCCAAATCCACTTTTATACATATTAACAGTTCTATTTTAAATAATTCAGTTTAGCATAAGCATACAGTTTACTTCTATTTGACCCATAGATAAGACCCTATCAGGTGCTACCACTCCAGGCCAGAGTGGACCTGGAAGTGATGGCAATAAAGGGGTACTCTGCATACCCCAAAGCTCTAGCATTACTGAAGCCTCACTATCAGTTTAGTTTAGTGTCACATCCTGGACACTCATTGGGAGAGTTTTACCCCTCTGCAGAGATGCAGTCAGTGTATTCTTCAGCCCAAGCCAACTGGACCATTTTGGACTGAAAAACGTCAAAAAATAGCGCTAATAAACAATATCTTATACACAGATGATTAAAGTAGTTAGTCTAGTGTGTGAATGTGCATACAAATACAAACTTATTTAGCAACAACTCCCTTACTAGACAGTGGGGGGGGGGACACCCGATGGTGTAGAGGCTAAGTTGCTGGACTGCAACATCATAAAAAGTAAGTTCAAACTCCAGTCACATTATTATGTTCCTTTTCAGACTAATGCCCTTTTGGAAAGGTACAAACCCCTTTATATTCACAATTATGGATAAAATAGTACCACTTTTGCCAATGGCCCGGGAGACCTGAGTTCAATCCCAGGTCACGTCATACCAAAGACTCTAAAAAATGGTACTTGATAGCTCCTTGCTTAATACTCAGAAATATAAGGTATGTATCTAGGGTAAAGTGGAGTAAATCAGGGAAAGGAGTAGCGCTCTCCCCTACACCTTGGTGTAGTAGCAATTGAAAAGGGAGCCCTTGACTATGGTCGCCAACTTTACTTACTGTTCTTCTACAAGGATAGCTTTGGCATTAAATAACCCACAAAAGTTGATATGCCATTAAAACAAAGAAACCTTAAATAGTACAACTACTGTTCTTCTATAAGGATGGCTTTGGCATTAAAAAACCCATAAAGGTTGATATGCCATTCCAACAAAGAATCCAAATTTACCATACAATATATGATAGAATAGTGTTTTAAGATATACCTAACAAAATTCAAACAATATTTTATAAATTAACCACCTTACGAAAAATAGAGAATTAAATTAGCAATTAGATTTTATTACAATAAATTAACATAAAAATAAGTTAGGATAATGTAGACACAATCTCCATATCACTTGGTGAGTGTCAAGTTGATCTGATACTCACATTGGTGAGAAACTGAAACTGATGGTCACCAAGCATTACTGATTATACCTGTGCTTATATATATATATATATATACACACACACATACACACTATCTCCAATATTGAACACATTTTATTATTTGTCTGAATTTCTGAGATGAAGCTTTGTTTTTTATCATTCAGGGTTTTCGGACTATTTTCTTCATCTTTATTGTTATATTCACAACATTTCAGCTGATATATCCTCCAGCATTCTTCAGATGTTCTGACAAGAGTTAGGTTTATGGTGACATATCAAAGTGTCTACACTTTCAATAGGACCACAATCATTTTTTTTTCTTTTCTCAAATATCAACCAAAATAAATAACCTTCTTCCAAACCTGTAGACAAGAGAAAATTTGACGTATTGAAATCTATATGAATCATTTAACTGAATATCGTTATATTCTGTGTGGGTTAATACAATGAGAAAAAAATCTATCCCTTGATTTTTTTTTTCTAAACCTTATAGATAAGACCCAAAGGAGAACAGGTGAGTAGCATTCTAATCAAGGGAATGAAAGTTAACAGCCATCGTCTAATAATGGCTGGAAATTATTAGTCAAGATTAGTTTCTCTATATACTTTTTTATGCATGGGCAAAGGAGGGAAGGTTATAATTACATGCTTTAATAAATCAGAATGAGTGGCGGGAGTCAAATTAAGGTTCCTGGTTAGCAGCCAACAATACCTACCAACTTAGATAAATGTTTTTGTATAAATGATAAGTATCATGCAACTAGTTAGACGAGAGGGGGGGGCAGTGTGCAGGTTTTATGCATGTTAAATGAGACAGGGTCTTGGGGTATAATAAAAAGGGGTTTAGATAAAGAAAAATTCTCATTAGTTTCTCAAAGCCTCTTTTGTAAACAATATTTCTTCTTATTCTATTCTAGTATCTTTGCACTTCTCTTTCTTCTATCTTAGAGCTTTTCCCTTATTTGGAGACATCTAACAGAGCTGGCCAAATAAAAAAAACAAAAAACATGGATCCGATCTTGTCTGTCCACCATTTGTGAGCTCAAAAATCTCCCCCCCCCCATATCAAAGTATCTATCTGAATACATTTGGTCAGAAATGGAATGTTTTGCCATCTGATGACCTCAAATAGCTTCTATATTGAAAGATGAGGTCAATCAAATATGGGGGGTGGAGGGCAAAAAAAAAAAAAAAAATTTCTTTATATGAAACAAACTTCAGACCGGCTCATTGGCCCAGTGGGTAGAGTGTTTGCCAATGGTCCAGGAGACCTGGGTTCAATTCCAGATCGCATCAAACCAAAGACTTTAAAAATGGTACTTGATACCTCTTTAACACTCGGCAATATAAGGTACGTATCAAGGGTAAAGTGGAGAAATCCAGGAAAAGGAGTAGCGCCCACTCCTTCACTTTAGTGTAGTAGCAATCAAAATGGGAGCCTTGTCACCAGCTTTACTTTATTATCAAAAATAACTGAGGCCATCACTTGTACAAGAGTGAGGATCAGTACACATTGGAAATAAGAAAGTTCTCAGTGAGACTTCAACTCAAATTTCCTTCTCCCTTGTAGATACCTCATCCTACATACCAGCAGTTTTACCATCTTAATTACAAGAGTATTGATGGTATCACAGAAGTTCAAATGACACCTAGAAAAATTTCTCATTAAGAATTAAAAACAAAAAAAACTCTAGCTCTTTAAAAACCTCATAATATCTACAAAACAAGGTTCAATCCCAGGTCAAGTCACGCCAAAGACTCAAAAAAGAAAAAAAAAAGTACTTGATACCTCCTTTCTTAACACTCAACATAAGGGTAAAGTAGAGCAATCTAGGGAAAGAAATAGTGCCCTCCCCTACACCTCAGTGTAATAGCTATTGCAAAGGGAGCCCTCAGGTCACCCTCAACCACAGTCACCAACTTAACTTTTTATAATCACTACCTTAGTTATTATTTCTACTGTGTTTATGTCGTTTTGTTTTTTCTCAATCAGAAAACATTATTCTAATCATCTAATATACTTTTCTAAGAAAAAAAAGGAGGAGGGGGAGCTTAAATAATAATCCATGTGATAATCTGAACCTTCTCCCTTCCAGAATATTAATATTTGATACAACATTATCCCAACATACCATGATTTCAAATAATCAGCCATTTTTTTTTAAATTCAAATTTAAAAAAGTAAAAAAAATTAAAAAGATGAAAAGATATGTTGATAACTAAGAAAAAAAATGTATTAAGAGTACAAAAATATATCTATGAATAAAAAAAGTACTTTTTTCTTTGAAAAATACAAAAGTTTATCTATCTACACATGTCTAAAATAGAAAATGCAAAAGAAAATAAATAAATTTGAAAGTGACTGCTACACATCAATATTTTCTGGTGTTGTCTTTGCAAATTAAAAAAAAAGCCAAAATTTTCTGCTTTTGCATTCAAACAAGCAGACTAATTTCAAAGCTCAGCAAAATTATATATATTAGGCCTGTTGACATAGATATGGGTCATTCTACCATAAAAAAAAAAAAAAAAAAAGCATTTTGAAATAATTCTATGTAATAAAAACATTGTATCACCTGTTACAGACTTGCAGATTAGACAAAAATATTTTTCACCCCCACAGAAGCATTTGTTAAACAATCGGTTTTAAGAAAAATCCATAAAAATTGAAGATTTGCAATGTTTTGAGTCATTATCTTAGTACAAAACTTTTAAAAAAGTATGATTGTGGTACAAGTTGTAGTTGGTGACCTTGGAACAGTCCCCAAGAATCTAGAAAAGAAACTGAGTGAACAAGAGATCAGAGGAAGAATTAGCACCACCCAGACCACAGCACTGTTAAAATCAGTAAAGATACCCAGGAGAGTTCGGGATATCTGAGAAAACTTGTTACCACTCAAACTCCAGTGAAAAAAAACCACCAAGGAGAAAAATAAGTTCCATCTCTTCAAGACATAAAAACATTAATAGAAAAACCATGAATATAAAGAATGGAACCACTTCAATTTAAATTCTAACCCAATAAAAAAAACAAGTGAATATCTGATTTAAATCTTTAGCAGGTAAAGAAAATAAAAACTCAGTTCCAATCGGTACCAAAATCAAATCTGGATAAATAATATTAGTAGACAATCAAGTCAATTGTGATCAGTGGTTGAACCATTTTGTCAGAAAGAGACTGACAACAAAGTGGGGATTGAGAAATATTCTAAAGAGAGAAAAAAAAAAAAAAATTTGGTACAGGCATTCGTAGAAAAGCAGGCGGCAAATATGAGGAAAAAAAAAGAAAAAAAGAAGGCTGTAATGATAGCAGGAGCAATAATATTAGAGAAATAAAGAAGTTATTTTTCTCTCAGTTCCATATTGCAAAAAGGCCTTTCAGATATTATTTTGTCATCATCCCCACTTTAAGAAGATAACAAAAATCATAATAAACAAAGATGGATTTGGCATGTAAAAATACAAGGTAAACAACAACAGCCAACCACAATGTGACAATTTATGAGTGTAAACAAGTGGATTTTATTTTGATAAGCCATCCAGTCATGTATTATGTCCCCCCCCCTCATTCATGCACAAAAAATAAAGCAATTCAAAATGACTGACTGACTTATTAAAATATCTACAAGTCTACAGCTATTCTTTGCATAAGGTTAAAAACTTATGGTATATACTCTTGTATAGGTCAAATTTTGAAGACCTAATAATTCGATTAAAAAAAAAAAATGGTATTAGTAATTTAAGTAATAACTTGGTGAATCTAGTAGAACATACCTGGTATCATTCATGATGCATTATTAGAAGGTAGAAAAACTATAATCACAATTAACAATCTAACGACGACAAGTCAGGAGAAAATAGTCATTATAAGGCTGGGACGTTTTAACTCATTTTACTTCATTTTTGAAATTCAAATATAATTGAAAAGAGAAGGTGCAACACTTGGCTTCATAAATTATTGATTTTATGATCAAGAGTCAATCCTTACATGAGATCAGAGGCAAGGAACCTTTTCATGTTTAAAAGCCACATTGAAATTGAATGTCTACTAATCAGGCAAAACTCAATCGATTTTTATTGATTGATTGATGTTAACAGCATATCAACCCATGTGGTAAGTTAGTTGGGTTTTAAGGTATATCAACCCTTGTAGGTTATTTAATACCAAATCCTTTTTATACATATATATTTGAATAGATGATTTGTAAAGAATAGTTTGTAGGTAACATTTTAAGCAAGATAAAGCTCATTTGTTGGCACACAGGTAAATACTTTCAAATATTGCTATCTAACACTAATAATTCTATTTAATATGAATCATCTGTTTGCATAAAGTTAAATGGTTTTGAGTATTCCTATCTAATACTAATAGTTTTATTTGCAAACCGTTAAATGGTTACAAATATAGCTATTTAACGCTAATCATTCTATTCAACATTACTCATTTATTTACACCTAAATGGTTTCAAGTATTGCTATGTAACACTAACAATTCAACAACAATCATTTGTTTGCACACAGTTAAATGATTAAAGTTTTATTTGACCCATAGACAGGACCCAAACAGGTACTTTCACTTAGGGACAGAGTTGACCAAGGAGTAATGGTAGTGAAGGAGTATACCATATTCCCCAAAGCTCCAGAATTCGAGCCTCAACATCAGATGCAGTTTAGTGTCAGACCCAGGACACCCCCAACCCATGTGGGATTATTTTATATCAAGAGTTTAGTTAACTGCATACATCGTATATTTATATGTACAGTTTTGAATAGTTTTTTTATGTCAAATATTTCTATCTAATACAAAGAATTTACAAATAGATCTATTTGACCCATAGATAGGACCCTAAAAGGTATTCCCACTTTGAGACAGATTGGATCTGGAAGTAATGACAGTGAAGAGGTACTCCACACTCCCCAAATCTCCAAAACTGGAGCCTCACCACCATATACAGTTTAGTGTCATACCCAGGACAACTCATTATTTGTGCAGAGAGGTCTTATCCGTTGCAGGGGGATAGAGTCAGCAGGAGAGATACAGTCGAAGCCCTACAATCAGGGCAATTAATAAAACTTTTAATATATTTACAACAAAATCTAAGGTTTAAACATTTAGCTAAAGTTAAGTTCATCTTTGATTAATACATATTAGTTGTCTAAATTTCTGAGATAAAGCTTGATGATTTTTATCATTAAGGGTTATCGGACAATTGTCTTCATCTCTATAGTTATTTTCACAATGTTTCGGCTGATATGTCCTCCGGCCTTCTTCAGGACATATGGCATAACAGTTATAGGCGTTGGTTCCCTAAGCTTCTAAGGAGACAATCATCTGGAGGTTGCAGGTTCAGTCCTGACTGCAGGCGAGTAACAATACAGGAATACTTAACACTTGTACCCGGTTATGACTAACGGAATCAGAACAGGTGACCCCCATGGATTCAATAAAGGACATAATTTGAAGTTCCAGGTAGGTTTCCAAGTTCGACAAACACCTGAAGAAAGCTGGAGGACATATCAGCAGAAACGTTGTGAAAATAACAATAAAAATGAAGACAATAGTCCGAAAACCCTTAATTATAAAAATAATAATAGATATTACTTAAAACTAAATAAAATAAAATTTTTAGCCTCTTAATGATGTTTTAAGATTTTTTTTTTTTTTTTTTTGGAGGGGAGAGCATTGGGATATTGAGTTCTTAAGTCAAGGTATAATAAAGAAGACAGGATATGTGTGGCATAATGGCTACTGTTGTAGGAGTTCAAATCCTAATCTACGCTATTTGCATTTTACTGTAATGGGCCAGGAGAAAAGTATGAATCCAGCTATGAGTAAAATCATAGGACAGACTGGATTCTCTAGCCTTTGTATAGCAACTGGTATAGAAAGAAAACTATGAATTCAAACCAGCTGTATAAATGCTAAAAAATTGACAGTGTGTCATATTTTGCCAGTAGTAGAAAGGTTAGATAAATAAAGGACGTAGTTCGAAGTTCCGTGAAGGTTCCCGAGTTCAATAAACACCTGAGGAAGGCCAGAGGACATATTGGCCAAAACGTTGTGGAAATAACAATAAAGATGAAGACAATAGTCCGAAAACCCTTAATGATAAAAATCAACAAGCTTCGTCTCAGAAATTTAGACAACTACATAATTTTAATTAGTCATTTAATACCCCCTGCACTCGTCAAGACAAATTAGGTGTCTACTCATACATTTTCACAAATGCAGCTTGGTTTGGTTATTTAATACTTTATGGCACATCAACTTCCTTGGGTTGATTGAAAAAACCATAGACATCAGCACTTTAGGGTTCAGAAGGTCCAATGTGGCCTGAAGATAGCAGCTTCTCTATTTCCATACAAGATTGACTTTTACATGAGTATATACAGTGTGTTCTATCAATATTCTGCTAGCTACCTCAATTGGATTTTTTTTTCTTTCTTTTTTTTTTCAGGACAGTGATTACAAAAAAGAAATGCTTCTTTTACATTTATAAAAGCTTCAAGAATGTTAAAAGAAATAATGCTAAAAAAAAAACATAAGACGATGACCTTTTTATGGCATGGTAGAAAGAGAAAAATAATCATGATTACTGTTGTGATTAATATTGTAGTAATTATATAATAGAAAATGGAACAAATATAAGAAGGGGTAGTCAAAGAATGACCAAGTCACCTTATTAAGTTCATTAAAGCGTTCAGTAACAACCTGTGGAGAAGACAACAACAACAAAGGGTAGCAGTGAGACAAAAACATGGCAAGCATAAACCAGTAGCAAATACAACAAATAACACATACGAGTCATCACAGGTTCAGGGTCGATGTTCACATGTTAGAATATTGCAAAATGCTATAAACTATAAAGGACTTTAAATTCCTCAAATATTTGAGATATGTACATATAATGATGAGTCAATGAATCAGACAATTGATTTTCATTTTTTTCCCTCCTTTTTAACTCTGATTGATTTTAAAAAGCATTTCAACCCATCAAAGGTTATTTTATGCATAGAGGTTAAGGAACTGCATTCATTGTGTAGCTTTTTTAAAATTTTCAACACAGCCCTACTGTATAGAAATGATTTTTAAACCGATCTATTTGACCCATAGATGGGAGCCTAACAGGTACAACACTATAGAGTCAGAGGGGACCTAGGAATAATAGCAATAAAGGTTGGTTTCTTTGTTTAATTCCATATCAACCTTTGTAGGTTATTTAATGCCAAAGCTATTCTCCTAGAAGAACAGTAGTGGTACTATTTAACCCATAGCTGAGAGGATAAGGGGTTCCATACCTTTCCCAAGGGTATTTGCCCGAAAGTGAACATAATAGTACAACTGGAGTACGAACTCGCTTACAACTATTCCACGGTCCATCGCTTTAACCATTACACCATGAGGACACCCCCTAGCAATAAAGGAGTACTCTATATTCCTCAGAGCTCCAGAACAGGAATCTCACCACTAGATGCAGTTTAGTACCATACCCAAGACACTTCTTTTTAGGGGTGGGTTTAACACCTCAGCAAGAGATATAGTGTATTATAAACCTCAATGTTGGAGCAGATTATCGGTTGAGACCTATGGGTTCAAAAGTGGAGGTACATACAGGAGGCAATGCATGTTTGGCACAAGAATTATTGTTGTAGGAATTGGAGTTGGGTTCAAATCCTGGTTGAGGCCATTTGGGTTTCACTTCACGCTAATATCCTTAAAAAAGCATGAATATCTCTTCTCTCCACCAAGCAATGGAAAATAAGAAAAATATGCAGGTGCATTGTTTATTGATATGAAAGCAGCTTCTGAATACAGATTAATGTCATGTCAACTTTTTTGGAGTTATTTTAAGCCTAGAGATTAGGGAATTGTGCATGTTATACATTCATATTTACATTTTTTTAGGTAGTTATTTATATAATATTTATTTAGATAGTTATTTATATAATATTTTTTTAGATAGTTATTTATATAATATTTTTTTAGATAGTTATTTATATAATATTTTTTTTACATAGTTATTTATATAATATTTTTTTACATAGTTATTTATATAATATTTTTTTACATAGTTATTCATATAATATTTTTTTAGATAGTTATTTCTTAAAGAGATTTTGCACACAGTTATATGATATCAAATATCTATCTAAAGGGAATAAATTGCATACAATTGCATAGTGTCAAGCATTCCAATCTAATACAAATAATTTATGTTTTCAAGTACTTATTTCTATTTAATATAAGTCATTTGTTTGCATACATTTATATTGTTTCAAGTAACTAATAATAGTAATAATAATCTTCAATAAACAATTGTAACTTTAAATAACTATTCTTAATACAAATGATTTGTGGTTATATGGTATAAAATATTTCGTTCAAATATAAATGATTTTTAAACATATCTGTGACTCATAGATGGGACCCTAAAAGCACCACCACACCAGGTCAGAGTGGACCTGAGAATAATGGCAATGAAGGGGTACTCTATGCTTTCTAGAACTCCAGAACTGGAACCTCACCATTAAATGCAGTTTAGTTTCAAAACCAGTTTTTTTTTTTTTAAAGGGGTCAGTAAGACCACTGTCATGGTTATAATATTCTAAGCCTAAATGCAGTTTAGTTTCAAAACCATTTTTTTTTTTTTTTTTTTTAAAAAGTGGTCAGTAAGACCACTGTCGTAGATATAATATTCTAAGCCTAAATGCAGTTTAGTTTCAAAACCTTTTTTTTTTTTTTTTAAGGGGTCAGTAAGACCACTGTCGTGGATATAATATTCTAAGCCTAACCATAGGTTTCTAAATAGAGAATACACAAAAACAATTGTGATAAAAAAGTGTTAATATGAGCCTTTACATAAAAAATTTACAGCTCGATAAATGAATTACGGGACGTCAATTGATCTTTTGCAATATGATATCATCTGAACATTGATTCCATTTAGTAATTTGAATTCAAAACAAAAATAACAACAAAAAAAATAATATCAAATATGAAAACAAAAGCAAAACATTAGCAGGAGTTTTAAAATCAGAATTCAGAAAGACGTATTCCTGGTTTGGTTTGGTTTCTTCATTTAATGGCATATCAACCTTTGTAGGCTATTTAATGTCAAAGCCATTCTCCTACAAGAACAGTAGGGGTACTATTTAACCCATAGCTGGGAGGATAAAGGGGTTCATATCTTTCCCAAGGGTATTTGCCCAAAAGTGAACGTAATAGCACGACTGGAGTACGAACTCGCTTACTACGATTCCGCAGTCCATCGCTTTAACCATTACACCACGAGGACACCTCCTGAAATATTCCTGCAACTCTTTTGTTGCAAAAGAGAATCACAAACCCAGCAGGGACTGGACAGAAATTGTACTTAAAGAATACAAAAATTAATAAAATAATCTTCTTGCAGCTTATACAATAGAAACGAGTTTGTCCTTGGTTAGTCTTTATTTATTGTTGTTGGTTTTTTTTTTAAATCTCTTTTCTACTAACCAGCTTACTGAATTAACAAACACAAAAGATTTTTTTTAACCAGCACTAAAGATGCTTGACTGTGTCTAGATGTCAGTATGTGCAGAAATGAGTTTCTAAGAGAGAAATGTAGCCTTTTCATGAATAGATGTACACTTGGCAATTCTAAAAAAATTACCAGGTTTGTTTTTATTTAGTTTTTTTTTTGTTTTTATTTAG
>CAUZXS010001715.1:0-15000 GCA_963585895.1 Sepioteuthis lessoniana | reverse complement strand
AAGATTGGATTTATTCAACTGGTATGCAATGTCAATAAGAATTCAAGAACCATTAAAAAAAATCTGTTTGTTAAAACAATTGTGTAAACAAAATCTGCATTTGTTATAGTCAGGAAGACTAGGGCCCAAAATTTCCAAATGTAAAAAAAACAAAAAAACTGTATGAATATTTGAGTTTATATGTCATTCTGGTTGTGTCTAATACACAAGCAGAATGACAAAAGGTACAAGGCTGAAATGTCAAATAAAAAAATTGACAAAGGAAACAGTCCAATACTATATATATATATATATATATATATATAAAAACACCGGACATTGGCATAATGGTTAGAGTGTTCGCCAATGGACCGGGAGACCAGCGTTCAATCCCAAGTCGAGTCATACCAAAGACTAAAAAAATGGTAGTTGATGCTACCTTGCTTAACACTCAGCATTATAAGGTAAGGATCAAGGGTATAATGGATCAATCCAGGGAAAGGTCTAGCACCCTCCTTACACCTAGCTGTCGTAGCTATCGAAAAGGGGAGCCTTCGTGTCACCCTCGACTACAATCGCTAAATTTATATATATATATATATATATATATATATATATATATATATATATATATATTGCATACACACACACACACTGAAGATTGCTGTGTATGTATATATTTAGCTTCCCAAAAGATTGTAAGTGGGGTGTCATGCAGGAAGCAAGCCTCCTGAGAAGTGGTTTAAAAATTACATGGATTTTGTCAGTATTCACCTTGTGGGCACTTCATACTCATCTGGCAGAAGAGTTGTGCAGGTGGTGGTGGTGGGGGTATCAATGACAGTTGCACCTAGGGATACTATAACCAGCAGGGCACAAGTCTTGCTTCACTGTGACCCTCCCTAACTCCACCATAAAATGAACTTGTGTCAAATCCTGCCTGGTGGGGAGTATGGGTAAATATTACCTTGAGGGGTACTTTAAGCTCTGGGCAATAAAAACAGGCCCTACCCCTGCTGAGAACTCCCTCCCCAATTTCTCATCCACCCAGCATGGCTGTGTCAGACTGCTGTGTATACCAGATACTTATTCAAAAGTAGCTCTATTTTCCTCATTTTTTGTCTTCTTTCAACTCAGATAGAAAGTATAATTGCCAAATGAAAAAGACAACAGCCTTTAAATTTATTTTTCCATTAAATTTTTGTCAGAAATTGGAAGTACATAGTATACACAATAGTCTTCTTCTTGGCTAGACTTTGCTAATGATGATTTAAAGATTTACAAAGGAGGCTGTCCATGTCTACTGCAGGCATTTTATATATTTACTTAACCTCTCCAACATGAGTAGGACTTGACACAAGGTCAATTTTATATATATCTTTCAAGACCAACATCGACTGGGCGCATCAGCGGAAATTGGAAAAGTATGAAGACCTACATGAACAGTGTACTAAGAATGACTCGTCAACAGACATATTTCCTCTTGAAATTGGATGTCGAGGTTTTATTTCGAACGCAACCTCTACATTTTTAACCAAAATCGGACTTACACCAGCAAAGAAGAGGGAATATATAAAAAAGATCCAAAACAAGGCTGCAACTGCATCTGAACGGATATGGCATTCATACAGATTAAACACCTAATAAAGTCAGGTAGTATTGTGAGATACTGCTGGGGCGCCCTGGGTTAGTGGTAATGATGCTTCAGCCCCGAAACCATGCCTGAACCCAGGGTCATCATCTGATGAAGACTTTACTGGAAGCAAAACTGCTTCTTTGGCGGCAGTTTTTGTATATAATTTTTTTTTTTTTTTTTCTAATGAGAGAATGTATTTGGTACAAGGCTTCATGTCTTGGATATCTACCTACTCACGAGGTACCAAATAGATCTGCAAGATTAGTTTGTTCATCAGTACCTTATGACAAGGTGCCCCTTTTTCTGTTCACACATAATAATTTCTATAGATGCACACACTAACCTGTTCTTAATGACTGCAGTTTAAATGACAACACAAAACACACACAAGGCATTGTAACTAAAAATCTTGAGAGGAAAACTGTGTAAAGGCATGAACAAACATTTTTATAAAATGTTCCTGTAATTTTTTTCACTCAAAGTCACATAAAAAAACAATTATATAAATTCTAATCATGATATATATATATATATATATATATATATATATATATATATATTCTATATGCCATGCAATTATTTACAACAGAAAAGAATTACATTGAAAAATGTTGGCTTACTGAGCCAAAATGGAGAAAGACTTTAGAAATATGGAAGGGTGTCTGTGATGTATTAATTATTGATCAAGTTCTCTCCTCTCAACCAACAAAAATATTTGGCCAGAATGAAATCTTACACTTTTGAAAATAGGAAGATAACAAAACATTTTTGGATAGAAATAATTGTATTAATATCTTATAGATATTTTTAAAAATTTTTTTTATTTATATTGAGTGAAAAATTGGCAAAAAATATCTAATTACTAAAATGTTCTATTTGTATGTAATACATTAAATTTGGTTAACACTGACTCAGGCACTTCATTAAAAAAAACAAAAAAACTCTTCATTCATTCTGAAAAATATACAATCATCTTTTATGTTTTTCAGAAGGAAATATATAATTTTCAATTTACTAAGCTTTGCTAGCACACAGTCCTCAGACTGCTACCCATACCTGCTGTTCCAGATCTATTTGATCCATAGGTGAGATTCTAACAGATACTACCACTCCAGGTCAGAGGATGCCTGGGAATAATAGCCAAAAAGGGGTACTCCAAAATCCTCAGATCTCCAGAACTGGAGCCTCACCATCAGATACATTTTAATGTCTTATCCTGTAAGTCTCTTTTTTTGGGGGGGAGGGGGTCTTACTCCTCTACAGGGGATATGGTCAACATATTCTCACCCCCCACCACCAACAGGGTTAGCTGGGGAGTGAATAAAGGATTTGGCTCAAAATTCCTGGAAGGTTAAAAACAACAACAAAAAAAACACTGATGCTGAGTAGAGAGAACAGCAGCTAAAAACAATCAAGATGAAGAAAATAGAGATGTGTAAAATAATTCCTCACCTCAAAAATTTCAACATAACTTCAGAAAACTCTTAACTTCTATCTTCACTATCATTTTTTCTGATTATAAAGTTAAAAAAAAAAAAAAAAAAATCAATGTGACCAACCGACAGCACTGGTGCACAAAGGTGGGGGTGGGGAGTTTAATGCAGAAAGATGATTGCTTTCTGTCTTCCCTTGAAATGATCTGATTCTACAGAGTGTAGGCAAAGTCTTTTGTGACTTCCACCAAAATCAATACGGCACCATTTGCCATTTTGAATACTAATAACTATTTCTCTATTGATGTATACACTCTTTATCATCTTGTATTAGGAAACCATTTCAAAAATGGGTTCTAGAAATGAAGTATGCCATCTCAAGTAGATGAACATATCAAAGGATAAGATATGGTATAATTTATTGATTTTAATAGTTGGGTTAATATATACCAAATCATATATATATATATATATATAAAATAGAAGAAAAAATGCACATTTTGCTTTATCCAGAGCCGGAAAAATTACGAAATAAGAGAGGTGAATTAATAGCTAGGTGTAGACATAGGGCTAAATTTAAACTATAGATACTTAACTTAAATAATTTTAAAAAAACAAAAAAAAACAAAACAGAATTAAACTGAGAATTAATGTAAATGAATAAATAAAATAAAATGTTCGATAGAAAATGTGAAAAAACATGTCATATATACATACTAATCATTAAAAGTGTAACTGATTAATAGGTTCTAAATAATTTTGATTTAAAAATTTTTTTTAATTTAATTAAATCTTGATTTTAATTTAATATAATTATTACTGTATCATTATGTAAAGTTATTGAATAAAGTTAAAAAATCTAATTTAGTATTGAATCTGTAGTTTAAGTCAAAAAGTAATTCAAATTTAAAAAATTAAAATAAAAATTAAAAAATTTTTTAAAAAATAAATTTACTATAATTCTAACCGACAATAAAATAAAAAACGGAAGTGGGCTAAATGAGGAGATAACTCCTCACCCCTCTTCTATCCCCTCCCACCTTCTTTCCTCTGTCTATTCTGATTTGATTTTATCCATAGGATCTGAAGAAGTCCTGTTAATTTTTTTTTTCGTGTTTTTGAATTTTTCAAAAACGCATAACAGGATGGAAATAAATTTATAATCCTAAAGCGACCGGTTTGTTGTTTTTTCTTAATGAAATATATAATTTTTAAGCATATAGTTTGTAGGTAACTATTTTTAAACAAGTTGCTGGTGCTCATTTGTTAGCTCACAGTTAAATGGTTTCAAGTATTTTTATTTAACCTTAGTCATTCTATTAATTAAGTATTTGTACCCCCACACATGGCCGTGCAAAAGCAGGACGACCAGCACGAACATACATTCAGCAACTATGTGAGAATACGGGATGTTGTCCAGAGGACCTGCCTGAGGTGATGAACGATAGGGAAAAGTGGCGAGAGAGGGTCAGAGATATCCGTACTACCAGCACGACATGATGATATGATATGATATAATTTGCATACAGCTGTATGGGTTCCAATAACAAATAATAATAATCCTTAGTAAATGAATGAATAATTCTATTCAAACCAGAGATGGGACCCAAAAAAGTACTACCACTCCAAGACAGAGTAAACAATAGCAATGAAGGAGTACTCCACATTCCCCAAATCTCCAGGACTGCAGTTTAATGTCATACCCAAGACGCTCATTTGTTTGAGGTGGGAGTACTAACCCTCTCCAAAGGTGCAGTCAGCCTATTCAATAACCCCAGTTGACAGGGTGGAATTTTAATGGTACGTCAACCTGTTAGTTTCACTGAAATTTTCTTACAAATAATGATGACTCAAGTGATAGGGAAAGTAACTCAAATATAAGAAGCTGAAATGTTTATTATAAAACCTCTCCATTTACATTTTAATATTACAGTATTATGGTGTTAGACCAAGCACTGACAGGCTGATGAAATAGAAACCTATTGGATGTCTTAACTTTGGATGTAAGACCAAGGAGATAGTTTGGATGACCTAAAGAATTGTTATCTTGACAAATTTTCAGATAACAAGTTTATTATCACAAATTAGGCATCATTCGAAAAATACATTAATTAAAATCCTTAGTTTTTATTCTTAGGTAATATTTTCAATTAATTTTCATCTCCCTAAGATGATTGGTATGTTAATCAAGGGTCTTAATAACATGTCACGGGACAGTCTAAAAACCTCTCCTTGACCTCAATTTTCCTCTATTCTTTTAATATTAGACATATTCTCGGATTCAGGAAACAGGAAAGCTACATGGCCATCTAATCTACACTTAACAAGTCAGCCTTCTATTTTCTACCCCCTTTCATATACTGTTTGTTCATGGAACAAGATGTGTGTGTGTGTGTATATATATATATATATATATATATATATATATATATTTACCAACCCCTCCATACAAGCAGGATGCGACACAAGGTCAATTTTTAAGCGGAGTTAAACAGGTTTGAATTCAGAGTTTTCCTTTTCCTAGACCAGTTGCCATACCAAGGCTAAAGAGTACAGTATGACCTACTATTTACCCATAGCTGGAGGGAGAGTAGTTGGATTCATACCTTTCTCAAGGAGATTAGCACTATGTGAATTACTAACAGCTACGTCCATTTCCTGCAACAATATCCATTACACTATAAATATCTTCATGGAACAATATGTATATGATTTTATTATGGGATATATTTTCGTATTTTCTTTGAATACTATTGTGCAAATTAAGTGTTCTTGCACATGGAACTGAGTTTGTCTTTCCTTCTAATTTGTTCAATATTAATATATCACCGATATATTCCTATTAATAGTGATCCGTGTTAAGTGGGGAATCAACTAAATATCTTCCTTACCACTAAGCATTCCAATACCATCAAATATGTTAACTGAAAATCAATTTTATTTTACAGTGAACTTTCTTTCACTTGTTATTTCTAACTTGTAAAATCTGCAAAACCTAATTACATAAAGTTATAATAAAGTTAGATAACTAATGACATTGACAGAAAATAGCAGTGAAATATTGAATTAATCGTATACAACCAACCAATAAAATGATAAGATTGGTAATTTTCACAATGCAATTAATTTAAGTGAAAATTTCATCTCATAGGAATTCTACTTATTAAGATAATAGATAATTATAATTTATGGTCTTGTTTAATGACTTATACTATTAAATTACTAAGTTTGGGCTATTTACTTAAGAGAAAAAGTAACATTCATTTTAATCTTTAAACAATCTTTATTATTTACTCATAATTATAATAATTTTTTTTTAAATTTTACACTGACATGATTTTCTAAAAAAAAAAAAAAAAAAAAAAAAAAAAAAAAAAAAAAAAAAAAATATTATACTTGTTTTCCTGCCATTATGAAAAGGCTTCTTATACTTCATAATAAATATAGAATACAATTCATTTTACACTTAACACAAAAACTAGATATCATTTATCACTTTCAAAAACTTTTCTATACCATTGATTGTCTTGAGATATCTTTCAAGAAATTGCTGCTGTCATTAATCAATCAATCAATCAAAGAGATTTGTTGGGATGCTCATAATTACAAATTATTCCAATATATTATCTTCAGGTATCTGCCATTTTAACCTTCTGGGAATTTTAAACTAAATCCTCTATTAAATCCACAGGGGTAGAGAATTCATATTTTCACTGTCCATGCTTAGAGGATAATCTCATATCAGTTAATTCTTTTTTTGTGATGCCGATTGTATTGGTAGATGTAATAACAACAAAGATGAGGATAC
This sequence comes from Sepioteuthis lessoniana, assembly GCA_963585895.1. Classification (NCBI taxonomy): domain Eukaryota; kingdom Metazoa; phylum Mollusca; class Cephalopoda; order Myopsida; family Loliginidae; genus Sepioteuthis; species Sepioteuthis lessoniana. The sequence continues at coordinate 8,144 of CAUZXS010001715.1, read as the reverse complement.
TAGTTCATCAAGAAATAATTAAGATATGCCTATTCTGACAAATTTAATGAATAATTGACTGACTGACTGATTTTGATGGCATGCCAACACATCTACAGCTTATTTTATGCCTAGAGGTTAGGGAATTGTATTCATTGAGTGTTTGATATTTACAAATTTTGTATAGTTGTTTCTTCAGCACGAGTTGCATGGTTGGCATTTTATGGCATATCAACTCATGTAGGTTATTTAATGCCAGATCTTGTTTTTAACAAATGATTTCTAAGGAAACAGTTTGTAGATAACTTTATTTGTAAAGAAGTTGTTAGAGTTCATTTGTTTGCACACAGTTACAATCTAATGTTAATAATTCAATTTATCACGTATTCCTATCTAATACAAACAATTTGCATACAGTTGTATAGCTTCAAATAACAAATAATAATACTTAGTAATTGATTGAACACTTTCATTTGACCCATAGATGGGACCGTAACAGGTACTACCACACTCTGAGTCAGAGTGGACATGTATTAAAGAGATACTCTACATTCTCCAAACTCCAGGATTAGAGCCTCACCATCAGATGCAGTTTCGTGTCATACCCAGAACATGAAAAGTCTTTTCTTTATCAATGTAATTGACCTCAGTGACTTCATTTTAGCACCTACTAGGTTCAGATGCTTGTTTACAAGAGCAATTTGAAGAATATAGTTAAGACAATCTTATAGGTGCTAGGGCTTGACATGACCAGCTGATTGATCTGATTAAACCTCTTCGACTGCCTCTCTAGCCCAACTAAGGGCCTAAGTGAAGTGTTAAAGATCACATGACCACTTTGGTAGCTGGAATACTGACAGCTAAGCCACCAGGATCCTGTACTATGGGTCATCACCTGAAGTCAACAGGTGGTTCCATTGGGAAAGACTCACTTATTTCAGTCGGTGTGCTTTACAGCTCTAACCAACAGAGCAGTTTTCAACTATGATTTTTAAACAGATATGTTTGACCCATAGACAGGACCCTAACGGATATGTTTGACCCATTGACTGGACCCTAACGGATATGTTTGAGTCATAGACAGGACCCTAACAGACATGTTTGACCCATAGACAGGACCCTAACAGACATGTTTGACTCATAGACAGGACCCTAACAGATATGTTTGATTCATGGGCAGGACTTTAACAGATATGTTTGACCCATAGACAGGACCCTAACAGATATGTTTACCCATAGATAAGACCCTAACAGATATTACAACACAATCAAAGTGGACCACAGAGTGATGGTGATGAAGAGGTACTCCACACACTCCAGATCTGGAGCCTCACCATCAGATGGAGTTTAATGTCATAGTGAGAACACCTCTTTTGTGGGTTGAGGTCTTACCCCCTTTGCAGGAGATAAAGTTAACATATTCTAAGCCCTACTGAGATAGCAGACGATGCTTAGAGGATAATCTTGTATCAGTATAATTCTTCCCAGTTAATTCTTGCTCATAACATCATTTAATTTTGTGGATAACGTTAATAGTTTATCAGTGAATAATTAAAATATGCTAATTTTGGAAGATTTTCATTCAAAATAGTTTCTAAATATATATGTCCTCATTAAACATGGTAAAAATAGATTATTTTTACCATGTTTAATGAGGTTGGCTTTAAATTTGTCTATATTAAATTATATATTTGAAATGGTGTGTGTGTGTGTGTGAGAGTGAGAGAATGTTTGGAGGAGTGAAGATCAAATGCTTTAAAGATGACACCCTTAGCACATTTCTCAAAGAGAAAAAAAAAAAAAAAAAAATGGATGGAAGTGCAGGTAACATGCTTGTAAAATCATGGCACATAACAGAAGGAGAGATGTACTTTGCAATACATACTGTGGCAATTGAATTGAGCTGAAATGGAATAACAGACAATTAACATTAAACAGAAAAGTTGAGAAAAATTTGAATTAAAAAAAAAATTAAGAAAAGAAAATGTCAAAATGATCATAGAAACAAACTGAATAGAAAAAGTAAAGAAAATACAATTTAAGACAAAAGATATGACAAGAAAATAAATTTTGTCCCACAGAAATCAGGCCGAGTGAGTCTTGATTACTTTCAGAAAAAACAAAAAAAAACAAGCAAACATGTTACTCAGTGATTTTTGGATAAAAAACAATTAAGTTTGATTTTCATGGGTTATTATAGGTTATTTAATGATAAATCCTGTTTATACGGATGTATTAAATACATAGGATTTGTAAACATTTGATAGATAACATTTTTTAATGAACCTGAGCTTTTTTTGTTTTTGGCACATAGAAATACTTGAAACTATTTAACAATCGAACACAAATAATTCTATTTACTATTAATAATTTGTTTGCACACAGTTAAATTGCTATATAACAGTCACAATTTAACATCAGTCGTTTGTTTGCACACATTTAAATGGATATACATATATGATTTGTAAGTGAATAGTGTGTAGACAGTTTGATTTTTAAATGAGTTACAACTAATTTCTTCAGTTAAATAGTTTCAATCATTGTTATCTAACACTAATAATTCTATTCAATATTACTCATTGTTTCACAGACAGTGAAGTGGTTACAAATATTGCTATTTAACACTCATTATTCTATTCAACACTATTCATTCATTTGCACACAGTCAAATGGTTCCAGGAATTTCTATGTAATACCAATAATTCAGTTTAGGCACACAGTTAAATGATTCCAAGTATTGCTATGTATCACCAACAATTCAGTTAGATATCAATCATTTGTTTACACACAGTTAAATGATCAAACAGTTCTATTTCTTACAATTCAATTTAATTTGAGTCATTTGTTTGCACTCAGTTTAAATGTCAAACAGTTCTATTTGACCCTTAAGACTATCAGGTGCTACCACTTTGGGTTAGATGGGGCCTGGGAGCAATGGCAATGAAGGAGTACTCCACATTCCCCAAAGCTCCAGCATTACGGGAGCCTTACCATCAAATTGTTTAGTGTCATATCCAGGACACCCATTGGTGGTGAGGGTCTTATTCCTATGTAGAGATGCAGTTGGTGTATTCTACAGCTCCCACCACCCAGCCAACTGGGCTGTGGTTGGTTGGTTTTATAAGTCAACCCCTGGGTTATTTATATGTCAACCCTTAGGTTATTTACAGCCAAAATCAGTCTCCCTTTTTTGTTTATGCAAGCAATTACAACCTCTCCTAACACAAGACGATTTGAACACAGTTAATGTGTTTCAAGTATTCCTATATTACAATTTGCTCAAGAAGGTTGGTTAGTTGGGTTTTATGGGTTATTTCAGGCCAAATTCTGTTTATGTATATATACCAAATATATATGAATTGAAAGAGCATAATTTGTAGTTTAACATTTTTAGACAAGCCAGAGCTCACTTGTTTGCACACAGAAATACTTGGAATTATTTTAGCTAACACCAGTACTCCTAGCTAATGTTAGTAATTTGTTTTCAGTGTTAAGTGATGGTGAGAATGGGAAATACATCAGAGTACATTTTTGTTAGGAGGCCGGTTCTTTTCAGAAAGTTCAATATCTGCTTAGGGTTGATAATTCTAAATAGTTTGTTCATATTGTCAAGATTATAAAAACCTTTGTTGAATGTTGATTAGTTTTGTGCATTCAATCAAAATGTTTTCTATAGTGTACTAGTTTCCACATGGATATTTAGGGGGAGGCTCCTCTGCCCAAGAAGGTAACAGTTATAAATTCAACACAAAACTCCAGTGTGAGTGGTAGACACTGAAAGAGAGTCTTATCACCTTTTGACAAATAACAATGACAGAACCGATACTTCTATTTTCTTTACATAATAGCAGAATTGGTAATTCCAGTTGCTTAAAGCTCAAGAAGCAAGTCACAACACCATCTAATACAAATAATTATCATTTATGTGTGATCTATAAGTAAATATTGTGATTGAAGAGAAACTTTCTTTTAATATTCAAATTTGCCATTGGAATGATGACGCTTAAGTTAATCCAAGTTAATTTTTAAAGTCATTTTTGTAGAGAGTATTTTTATGATTCAGCTCAATTAATTTAATTAAACGAGTTTATTTGTTGAATCTCTGACTGAAAATTTCCCACAGCCAGGAAACAAAATTACAACTATTTTTATTTATTTATTCCTGGTCACTAGAAAATCAAGACTTAAGAAAAAGAAAAAAAAAATAATGCTTTAAGTTTACACATTTAGTAAAAGCAAGAGGTACGAGTTGACCAAAAACATTAACTTCTTGATATTTATTAATTAAAAAAAACAAAAAAAACAAAAAAAAAAAACAGTTTCATTTTATATGTCCGTTTATTACTACAATAAAACTGAAATGAATAATTTTGATTGGTTTATATAATTTAAAATCTTGCCTAAAAGTCTAGTTTCTTCCTTGTATTTATAACATTGATATTTCCAATTATATTGGATATAATGCACACTGAAACAATATCTTATGTTGATACAATTAATAATTTTTTTCTAAAGTTCTAAACCAAAGATAACAGGATTTTATTTCTAGAGAAACATTATACAATCAGAATATAAGGTATTATTTATTACCAAACTCTACATCACTGAAACTCTGTAACCAAAAATAGAAATATGTAATAGTCCAAAAATAAGTACACTTCCTATATATATCTAAAAAATTTTGGTTTTAATGCCATAGAGTTTAGCAATAAAACAACTAAAAAATGACCATTTTATAACCTGTATATAATACAGGTAAGTACTGCTAATTACATTAGATATAATGATAATGCCACTAAAATATTACTTAATAATGTTGATGATGCTAAAATCAATAAAACACTAAGAATATTAAAATCCTTGGGTATACTAAGAGGATTGCTTATTACAATAATACTGATCAGGAGAAATATCAGTGTTTTTTATATATATATATATTATTATATAATAGCTCTAGCCTAGATATTGAGCAATCTCCATTTTATATTGCACTTGGTTCGCCACAATCCCACAAAGTGATTTAGTGACAACTAAAACTGTTATTATATATATATATATATATATATATATATAATATATTATATATATATATCATCATCAAGTCGTGCTGCCAGCACGGATATCCTTGACCATCTCTCGCCACTTTTCCCTATCGTTCATCACCTCCGGCAGGTCTTCTGGGTTACATCCTGTGTCCTCACATAGATGCTGTATGTAAGTTCGGGCTGGTCGTCCTGCTTTTGCTTGGCCATATTGTGGGGGTCCATAGTAGTACGTCACTTACGAGCTCGTCTTTGCTTATCCAGCAGTGTCCGGCGTGTCTGGCTCGTCTAACCTGTATAGTTTTCGTGATGGGAGGTAGGTGGCCGTACAGTTGGCGTCTCGTGGGGTGTTGTCGCCAGGACTTGTTCAGTATTGCTCTCAACATTCTTGTGTAGTTGCCGTCAAGTTTCTTCTCCAGCCGTTTGGTTAGCATCCATGTAGTGCATCCATATAGCAGTATCGATACAACTGCTGCCTGGAAGAAACTGCACTTCATTTCATCGGTCAGGTCCGATTTCCATATTATTGAGAGCCTATCTATAGCCGTCTATGCTTTCGTCAGCCGTGTGTCGATGTCGTTTTCTGTTGATGAGACGCTACTTCCTAGGTAGGTGAATTTGTCCACTAGCCTCAGATAGGCTCCGTCTACTGTGGTAATGTTGCCTGTTTGGTTGTAACACATATATTCAGTTTTGTGTGCATTGACATGGAGGCCAATGCCTGCTGCAGCTCGTTCCAAGCTATGCAGTAGTGTCTCTGCTTGATTAGGCGTATTCGCCAGTAACGCTAAGTCATCAGCGTTGTTGGCGTCTGTGATTGTTTTTGCGGGGTACCTTTTGCTTCTTTTCTTAGTCAGCTCGAAGCCATTTTCTCTGATTTTGTCGATCGAAGTTCTAAGCATGTGGTCTAGACAGATGATAAAGAGGTATGGGGCTAGCGTGTCTCCTTGTAGTACTCCTGCAACAATGTCGAAGTATTCCGTGTCTCCATCTGGTGAACGTACCTTTACTTTTGTGTTTTTGTAGAGGATCATTATTGCTGCTACGGTTTCTTTTGATAGGCCGTATGCTAGTAGGCGTATGCTAGTAGGATTAGTTCCATTTTCCCTCTGTGGATGGAATCGAAGGCCTTGGTAAAGTCGACAAATAGTAATGTCGCCTGAAGGTTTTTTTGCCCGGACGCCTTCAAGGATTCTATGGATGGTCAATATTTGTGAGGTTGTGGATCTATTTCTCCGGAAGCCATTTTGGTTTTCCTAAGGATGTTGTCTATTTTGGGTTCTATGCGGTTTCGTAGTAGGGCATTGTAGATTTTGGCTGCTATGGATGTAAGCGTTATCCCTCGGTAGTTCATGGCTAATCCGAGGTCGCCTTTTTTAGGGAAAGGAAGGATGCATCCCTTCATCCATCTTTCTATCCTATTTTGACTATAGACAGCGTTGCATTGCCGGAGCAGTATATCGTCGAATTTTCTAGTCTTCCACACTTCTGGGGGATCTCGTCTAGCCCTGCAGCTTTCCTATCTTTAATTTTTTTAAGAACCGAGTCGAGTTCTTCTTTGGTGAAAGGCCCTAGTTTAATGTCTAATTGCTTACTGATAGTTCTGGTGATCGGTTCATCTGTTATTTTCGGTGGGCTTCCTAGTAGATTTTTGAAATGCTGTTCCCACAGTTTTACTCTTTCTTGTTGGCTTGCAGCTTTCAATTTTGCTTTGGCTGTGCTCTTCCTTCTACTTACTTCGTTTATTGTTTGCCAGGCTATCCTGGATTGTCTATCTTCCACCGAGTCTCTAATCTTATCTATCTGATTTTGTATGTATTCTGCCTGTTCTTTTAGATATATTCCTGCTAATTGATATTGTGCTTTTTCTAGTTTTCGGGCATTTGTGTTTGTTGGGTTTTTCCGATAGCTTTTGGAGGCAGTTTTCACGAGTGCACGTTTTTCTTTAACCTCTGACGTTTCCCAAGGGACTCTATATTTAGTTCTAGGTTTTGTTGGGATACACTTTGATGCCGCTTCTAGGTGTGCTTCAACAAAGTTTTCATATTCGTCATTTGGGGTAACTTTTTCTGTCTTCTCTTGTAGTGTTTCAAATCTGTTTCTTAATTCTAAAGCATATTTGTCTCTAATGTCTCTGTTGTTAAGTAGGGCCCAGTCATAGCGCCTAGTTGTCACTGTTCGTGTGGCGTTTTTTCGTAGGCTTAGACGTATTTTGGTCGTAACTATTCGATGATCGGAGGACACGCCCTCGAAAGTGGAGTATGCCTCGCAATTCATCGCACTATTTTTCCATTTTCTGTTTATAAAGAGGTAGTCTATCTGTGCTTTACTCTTGTTCGCGTATGTGTGGGTCCATAATTTTCCCTCCCTTTTTTGAAAGTTTGTATTGAGGCATGTTAATCTATTTTCTATCATGAAATCAATTAGATGTTGTCCATTCCTGTTTGACGCGTTGTGTAGGCTGTATTTGTTGTTTCTGTTTTTCCCGATTTGTGCATTCATATCTCCGCCAATGACTACCAGGTTGTGTTTCGGAATGCTACGTACTAGGGAGGATAGCTCCTCGTAGAAGGTGACTAGTTCGGTTTCTTCGCTGACATTGGTAGGGCTGTAGCAGGAGATGATCGTTGCTTTGGGGTTGCCATTAAACATTGCGGCCATCATCCTAGGTTGTATTCTCTCAATGCTATCAAGTGTTTTTAACGATCTTGGTCCTATAAGCATTCCCACCCCTCCTACCGATGCATTGACAGAGTTTTTCCATGCCGATACAGTCATCAGCATCCATCCATTGCCAGTTTCGTGATATTTGATATCTTCGGTGTGAGTGTATCGATGTTCTTGTATACAGATTATGTCTATCTTATGTTCTACGGCTGATGCAGTTAGCTCTAGTAGTTGACCTATTCTATTTAGGGTTCTAACATTAAATGTCGCTATCTGTATTGTTTGTTAGCATTTTAGTAGTTTGAGCTCTGTAGCTGATTTTTCAAAAACTGAGGCCAGGGCTCCAACCTCAGCAGAACGCGCCCCTTTTTTACCCGCGCAAAGAGCGATGCAGTTTGTGAATGTGGTTTGAGTATGAGTCATAGTTATCTTTCAATGGCTGTTTTTATTCTCATC
>CAUZXS010001714.1:0-80347 GCA_963585895.1 Sepioteuthis lessoniana | reverse complement strand
CACGCACACGCACACACACACACACACACACGTATATATATATATATATATATAATTGTAACGTGAGGATAACTCGGATGTCCCTAACTCTCTCTCGCCATTCGTCCTTATCATCCATCGTCATCTAGACTGCATTCAGCGTGCGCAAAGAATTGATGTATGTAAGTTCTTGCTGGTCGACCAACTCTGGCCTGACCTTGTGTAAGAGTCTATAACATCACTTAGAAATGCTGCTTTGATCAAATCCTGGAAGTACCCACCCCCCAAAAAAACCGGAGTTGAACGGCATCTTGATTCTCATCTCACTAACCAACTAAGTAGGAGAACAAGACATACCGGATGCTGAAGGGAGCTGGGACAAACTCATAAGCGATATATATATATATATATATATATATATAGAGAGAGAGAGAGAGAGATAGAGAGAGAGATAGATGAATGTGCTGATCCATACTATATATATATATATATATATATATATATATATATATCAGATACACTTTTCCATACGTAAATGAGCACTACATATATGTATATATATGCAACGGTGTGGCATTTGTAATATATATATATATGTATGCATAATAATAATAACTGGTAGTTCCCTGCTGCAGAAGACCATCTCCAGAATTCGTGAAGAGTACCCTTCAGGACTCCTATGACTCTCTAAGCCATATATATATATATATATATATATATATATCGGATATGCTGTTTCACACGTAAGCAATCGACACTATATATATATATATATATATATATATATATATATATATATATATTGACACTTCTTTGCAACAGAAGGCCATCTCCTGAATTCTCTGTATATATATATATATATATATACGCACAAAAATATGAAGACACACATTTGCACACACGCAGAGAAAAAATAACTATAAGTGAAATCCAAAACCACTCCAACACGCACACAACGTATCAAATATCAAAAATTAAATGAGAGACAAATTAGGCTAAGAGAAACACACTGAAAAAAAAAGGAAGGACCAGTATTCATAAAATAAAAACGTAAGTAAAAACCTTTTAAACAACAAACACGAATAAGTTCCATTGAATACCCCATAAACTAGACCTTGCGTCACGCATTTTCTCTGACGAAAGCATGAAGCTGGAAACATACACACACAGACACACACACAAACACGCACACACACACACACACATATATATATACAAAAACATACATAGATATGTATATATATTATCATCATGTCGTGCCGCTAACATGGATATCCCTGATTCTCCTCGCCCCTTTTTCCTATTGCTCATCACCTCTGGCAGGTCTTCAGTGCTACATCCCGTATCCTCACAGAGCTGCTGTATGTATTTTCCTGCTGGTCATCCTGCTTTTGCTCGGCCATTTGTGGGGGTCCATAGGAATACATCACTTATGAGCTCGTCTCTGCTTTTCCTGCGTGTCTGGTTCGTCTAACTTGGATAGTTTTCGTGATGGGAGGCAGGTGGCCGTATAGTTGGTGCTTTGTGGGGTGTTGTCGCCAGGACTTATTCAATATTGCTCACAATATTCTTGTGTAGTTGCCGTCTAGCTTCTTCTCCAGCCGTTTTGTTAGCGTCCAAATGGTGCATCCATATAGCAGTATCGACATGACCGCTGCCTGGAAGAAACTGCGTTTCATTTTATCGGTCAGGTTTGATTTCCATATGATCGATAGCTTATTGATAGCCGTCCATGCCTTCGTTAGCCGCGTGTCGATGTCTTTTTCGGTTGATGAGGCACTGCTTCCTCGGTAGGTAAATTTGTCTACCAGTTTCAGAAAGGTTCCCGCTAGTGTGGAGATGTCTCCTGCTTGATTAAAGCACATAAAAATTATTAGAAATAATTAGTTACAAGTAAATTTAAAGAATTGTAACGTGAAGCCATAATTATTTACACGGGATTCTAAACTAAAAATAATTGATTGAAGAAAATAAGGTACTTACATCAACAACCAAAGAAGGGTTGACATGCCTGTGTGTGTGTGTGTGTGTGTGTGTGTGTGTGTGTGTGTGTGTGTGTGTATCTTTCACTATATTTATATATATATATTTTTTTTAATTTAAAAAAAATTGTTTCCCCCTCTCTACCGATGATTCCGTTAATCCTTTGTATAAATTTCCCTGTACCGTTAGTTTAATGATATATATATATATATATATATATATATATATATATTAACCCTCGAACGAGTCGTCAATCAAGAGATGCACTTGTGTAAATAAGCGGAAGAACAGCGAAACAGGTGCATCCGGTCGAAGATATTGGAATATCACCTTGACCTGTGGACGTGGTTGAATTCGGTGATGGGTACGCCCACAGGAGGCAGGTGAATGTCAGACAATTATATAATCAGGTGCCACAGACGGCTTGAGTCAGTTCGAGTCAGTTTGAGTTGGAGTTGGTGTTGCAGTCCCAGTTTCAGTTTGAGTCAGTTGGGAACAAGATGCCGAATTGAGAGCCAGCGGCAGACAGAGGTCCTTGGGCCCTCAGTGATCCACGGTTGAGCAGCACAGCAAGAATGCGAAAGAAATGCTGCTATGGTCAGAAGAACTTGGGGTCAATATGTAGCAGTCTGTCCCCGTCTCCAACTCACCTCTCACACACAACCAACATCAACCCTTTCGAATAAAAAGTGGGAGGTATATTTTTATAAAGAAGTGTGTTCGTTCGTTCATTGAAGTTCGTATATTATGTTGACTGTTTCCGCATATATCTGCCTATGTATATTTATAGTTGTATATGTATGTGGCTAAACAACATATATATATGGAAGTAAATAATGGAATATGGACCGATATTATGGAGAAAATATTGAAAAAAAAAAGCAATTCAAAGTAAATAAGATAGAAAGTCGGCGTTTTAATGTTACGGTTTCAATTAAAAGTCATCGGGACTTAGAAAAGATATTATGAAGTGTCGTTAGATCACCGAAGGATGATGAACGAAATACAAAGCAAAACAAATGAGGATAATATATTTATTCAAAGAAACTTGTTTGATCAATAAGTCAGCGTTCATATTTCAAAAATAGCATATGTCTGTGTAAGGTAATGATGTAAAACAAATGGAACCATCGTCTATAAAAGAGAAAGAAAAAAAAAGGAGGAAGCACCTTCTAAAAACTAACACTATATTTTCTCCTACCCGTCTTTAAATTAATTAAAATCTGCACTCATAGTACATCACATTGCTATTTCCAACACAATAACATGTTTTAAATACAGAAATTTGATTTACCCGTGGGTTCTCCTCTTAAATGTGTTATTGCTTTCATTCATCTTGAATTTCTTTAATCAGATCCTCTTAAATACATTTTCCTAGCGTTCAGATACATAGACAACATTTTACTTATTTATCCTGAAGATTTTGATTCAAATAGGATCACTGACAGACAAAATAATGTAGAACCTTCGGTAAAATTTCACATTAAAATTTGAATAGACCAATACCCTACCTTTTGGGGATGTCAAACTTATAGGGAATTATGAGAAATTAGAATTTGGAATTTACCGCAAACCTACCTGTATAAATGACGACATACATATCTATTCACACCATAACACTAACACTAAGAGAAGAATCATCATAAGTTTTTTCCTTAGGGCCCTTCATATTTATTCCCCGAAATATCTTAATGATAAATTTAATTATACTGAAAACTCTTCTCTAAACCTTCGTTACCCCGAACATTTTATACACTTTACTAAATCTAAAGCCCTTAAAATTAACTATAGAAATTGATTTCGAACTGCCATCGAACACCATCGGATAGAATTACCCCCACCCCTATGGTTTTTTTATAAGCCCCGAAGGGCCCGGTTTATTCCTACGTTTTGTAAAAGAATAAACCGTACTTCAACAGCAGTTGGAATTGGTGACAGCTTTTGAAAAAGGAAGACGGACGATTTTAGGGCAACAAAATTTATATATAACAACAACAACAACAACAACAATAAACAGGGTTTTACACCGAATGGAACAAACAACGAATATGTAAGAATTCACAAAAGAGTTCAAGATTCCGATAGATGGTAGGGTTTTGTAAGGTGTAATTGTAAGGTTGTTATCAGATAAAGTTATAAGGTAAAGGTGTAAGATAAAGTATGGTTAGGTTTATTATGTGAAGGTTGTAAAGTTTTGTGAAGGTTTGCAGATAAAATGCCTGCTGGAACTTAACTGTATGTGTGTCCTGTTCCTTTTGACTCAGCACGTGCGTTCGTCGCTATTGGCTCCTGGCTGGTGGAAGAAGGTACCAAATACGTTGCCGTCAAGGGCTGCTACGAATGGACCGGTTGCTAACAGCGGTGGGAGTGGAAAATAGAGGAAGAATCTCCAGTGGAGCTCTTTTTTTTTTTATAATGGACGCCACGTGACCCCAAGGGGCTGCTGCTGTTCGGTGAAACAGGATCACCAGTTCCTTAACAAAATTTCTACACCCCTTACGTTAATTTATCTTATAATTTTTCTACTGAGAAGAATTATAAGGTAAATTCACGGAAAGGGCAGTAAATTCCTGATAGTTTTAGGAGATACATTGACTGTTCTAATGTCATGTATATTGACACCATTTTTATAATATACTTATATTATTAATATTATTAATATTAATAAACTTGACATTAGAACAGTCAATGTATCTTTTAAAACTGTCAGATGCCCGTGGTGCAATGGTTATCGTCGTAGGAAATGAACACGGCGACACGAGTTCAAATACTGGACGAAGCTGATTGCATTTCACATAGCACTTGCGTGCAATCCTGAACAAGTCCTGGCAGCAACACCCCACAAGACACCAACTGTACGGCCACCTGCCCCCTATCACGAAAACTATTCAAGTTAGACGAACCAGACATGCAGGACACTGCTGGAGAAGCAGAGATGAACTCATAAGAGATGTACTCTTATGGATCCCCACACATGGCCGCGCAAAAGCAGGACGACCAGCTCGAACGTACATTCAGCAGCTATGTGAGGATACAGGATGTTGTCCTGAAGACCTACCTAGGGCGATGAACGATAGGGAGGAGTGGCGAGAGAGGGTCAGGGATATCCGTGCTACCAGCGCGATATGATGATGATGATGAACTATTCTCCCTCCAGCTATGGGTAAATGGCAGGACAGAATAGGTTCTTCAGCCTTGGTGAGGCAACTAGTCAAGGAGAAGGAAAACTCTGAATTCAAACATGTTAAATTCCGCTTCAAAATTGACCTTGTGTCATATCCTGCCCGAGTGGAGGGGTTAGGTAAATAGGATCTTCTAAAACTATCAGGAATTTACTACACTCGAATCCTCAACGTAAAATCATTTCTGATGCGCGTTTTTATTGTATACTGTGTAAAAACTGTAGGATGAAATATATAGGTGAAACTTCGAGGAATATCCAAAACCCGTATATACGAACATAGGAAATATATTTGAGTAGGAAATCTTAATACTGGAAGTTTTTCAACACATATCTAAAACTTCGAGAAATATCCAAAAACCGTATATACGAACACATGAAAAATATTTGAGTTGGAAATCTTAATTATGCAACTTTTTCAACACATATCTAAAACTTCGAGGAATATCCAAAAACCGTATATACGAACATAGGAAAAATATTTGAGTTGGAAATCTTAATTATGCAACTTTTTCAACACATATCTAAAACTTCGAGGAATATCCAAAAACCGTATATACGAACATAGGAAAAATATTTGAGTTGGAAATCTTAATTATGCAACTTTTTCAACACATATCTAAAACTTCGAGGAATATCCAAAAACCGTATATACGAACATAGGAAAAATATTTGAGTTGGAAATCTTAATTATGCAACTTTTTCAACACATATCTAAAACTTCGAGGAATATCCAAAACCCGTATATACGAACATAGGAAAAACATTTGAGTTGGAAATCTTAATTATGCAACTTTTTCAACACATATCGAAAACTTCGAGGAATATCCAAAAACTATATATACGAACACAGGAAAAATATTTGAGTTGGAAATCTTAATTATGCAACTTTTTCAACACATATCTAAAACTTCGAGGAATATCCAAAAACCGTATATACGAACATAGGAAAAATATTTGAGTTGGGAATCTTAATTATGCAAATTTTTCAACACATATCTAAAACTTCGAGGAATATCCAAAAACCGTATATACGAACACAGGAAAAATATTTGAGTTGGAAATCTTAATTATGCAAATTTTTCAACACATATCTAAAACTTCGAGGAATATCCAAAAACCGTATATACGAACATAGGAAAAATATTTGAGTTGGACATCTTAATAATGCAACTTTTTCAGCACATATCTAAAACTAATCACAAATTTGATTTTAACGCAGCCAGAATGTTAGCTTTAAAAAAGATTGAGACAAATTTTTAAAATCCGGTGCAATTTCACTTTGTCGGCCTACTCATCCAGGCTTTTTCAATGTTTTACCATACCTTGGAAGATTGGTATTAAACAACTACAATATATTCAATCTTTAATTAACTAATTATTTTCCATTAACATTTTTTACATTTTCCCCTCATTAAACTATACACACTAATGTCCGATCAACAGTTTCATTCGTCTGATCTCACGTTCTTTTCAATCCCTTTCTTTGGTATATATTATAATCTATTCTTTCATTCATTTTTGCCGATTCCATTATTTACAACTGAAAAGGCGATTATACCGCTGTTGCTTATGTGCTATATGTCAGTCATGAATCATCAATATCCTTTGGTTATAAAGCTAACATGAAGTTCAAATTGTAAAGTGTATTTCCTTTCAAGAAGGTAAAGTAATTAGGCCCACAATCACCAGACAAAAAGTATAGAGGGGAAGTATTACCTTTACCATTGATAATCATGTTTTGTAAACATCAACTTTCTCCGACTTTTCTAACTCCTGATGTTTTTGAAACCAAACCATCATAACGTCGACTTTCTCTATTATTAAATTCTTCACTTTGCATTACTTTGTTTTTAATATTTTCTCCACACACACACACACACATATATATATATATATAGATGTCTTTCAGTAAATATATAAGGGTAATTTCTATTTTGTCTATATGTCTATACATATATATTCACATTCGTTTGGTTTTCTTGGGGTTTAACCATATTCAATTATTTACGTGTGATACGTCCTTATATTTTCTACTTTCTCCCACCGTTTACTACCATTTTCCTTCTCACCATCCCTTCTTCTTTCTTCCATTTTTCCACTCTCTTCTCTTCCTTTCTCTTTCTCATCGATGTTCTTTTTCCTTTCCTTTCTTCCATCTCTCTCTCTTCCTTCTTTTGTCTTTTTTCTTTTCTTTTTTTTCTCTCTCTCTCTTATTTCTCGTTCTTCGTTTCTTTTCTTTTCTTTTTTTGCTTCCCCCTCTTGCTTTCTCTTTTTAAGCCGTTGTATCTCTTGATAGTTCGATTTGTTTTATATCATTACCTTACTGTGACGTTATGATAGTTTGGTTTTAAAAACATCAGGAGTTAGAAAAGATGTTATGGGGGGTGTCCTCGTGGTGTAATGGTTAAAGCGATGAACTGCGGAGTACGTACTCCAGTCGCGCTATTACGTTCACTTTCGGGCAAATACCCTTGGGAAAGGTATGAACCCCCTTATTCTCCCTCCAACTATGGGTAAATAGTAGGACGGACTAGGTTCTTCAGCCTTGGTGAGGCAACTAGTCTAGGAGAAGGAAAACTCTGAATTCAAAACCTGTTAAACTCCGCTTAAAAATTGACCTTGTGTCATATCTTGCCCGAGCGGAGGGGTTGGTAAATAGTACCTTACTCTGTCACACGATTTTTTAAAATATGAACCCTGACTTATTGATCAGACGGTGAACGCCCCAACCTTACACTGTATATCTCCTTTGTTTTGTTTTGTTTTTCGTTAATCATGCTTCGGTGATCTAACGACACTCCATAACATCTTATGGTTTGGTTTGGTTTCTTTGTTTAATGGCATATCAACCTTTGTAGGTTATTTGATTTCAAAGTTATTTTCCAAGAAGAACAGTAATGGTACTATTTAACCCATAGCTGGGAGGACATACCTTTGCCAAGGGTATTTGCCCGTAAAGTGAACGTAATAGCGTGACTGGAGTACGAACTCGCTTACTACGATTCCGCAGTTCATCACTTTAACCATTACACCACGAGGACATCCCCCATAACATCTTTTCTAACTCCTGATGTTTTTGAAACCAAACTATCATAACGTCGACTTTCTCTATTATTAAATTCTTCACTTTGAATTACTTTGTTTTTAATATTTTTTCAACACACACACACACACACACACACATATACATAGATGTCGTTCAGTAAATATATAAGGGTAATTTCTATTTAAAAATCAAAATAAATTTCTTTTTCAGAATGTTTTTCCATCAATGTATGCTCTGCATCGGAATTAATCCGTACCAAAAATTATTCTAATCTCTCAAGATATCCTTTTCAAGAATATTCAAAATGGCGGCAATTCTACTTGCTCCAGGTTTGAACAGAGATTTGTCATAAAAGTTTTTGTGACTAAAAAGAGCAAAATTCACCTAATTTATGGCGTCACCCCTCGTATATCAGATTAATGGTGCTATCATAGTCGTCAATTCGTAAGATAAGTTCAGAGCAAGGTTAAAAGTATATCCACCCCCTGAGAATCGAACCCACTATAAATGGTTTGTTAGCACATGTCACTAACCTTTAAGCAGGAGACAGCCAAGATGTTATCTTTATAGTCAAGGTATTTTCTAAAATTAAATGAAAATCTAAATGGGATGAAAGTATGGGATGACTGCATGGCATCCATCTATCAAGAGGAAAGACGTTACTCTCTTGAAAACCATCATCCATAATTATTTTTGTTCCTTAAATTGAGCTTGAACACGCAATGCTCACACTGCGTCAAAATACCCCACCCCAAAAGATAACCCAACCGAGATTGTCCGTATTTATTCAAAATTACCTCTCAGTGTATTTAGAACTTCTATCATGCTGCAATCTGTTTATATATATATATATATATATAATGAGAAAAGAAATTGGTAAAAAAGTAACAAAAATACGTGAGGCTTAATGTCTGTGTGGTTAAATGAGATCGTTCTCGCCTCAGTTTTATCTTCCATATGATTATAAAAACTTCCTTTCATCTCTGAAAATATTTTATGAGTCATCCTTGCCTTCTTTTCTTCTGAGTCGACCACCGGTTGTTAAACCATTGATATTTTATTATTTATTCTAAGTCAGATTTATTCACTTTGATTTTTTTTTTGTTCTTTCTTTACTGGTCAATAAGATATATTTCTTTCCTCTTTCTTTTTTTCGGTTTCCCTTTCTCTCATTCTTTTAATTTTCTCTCTCTCTCCCCTCCTCTCTCTCTTCTCTAACTGTTCTTTTTCTTCTCTCCTTTTATCGCTTCTTTAGTTATACTTCCTTTTTTCATTGTATTTGTCGCTTTGAGATCTTTTCTCTTTCAAATATTTTTTTATCACATCATATCACTTTGTCCTATTTTGGTTGATAAATTATTCCCTTTCTTTCTTTCTTTCTTTCTTTCTTTCTTTCTTTCTTTCATTTTGTTTCCTTTCTTTTTTCCACTTTCCTTCCTTCTTTCCTTCCTTTTTATTTGCCTTTCCTTCTTTTCTTCTTTCGTTTTGGCCTGCCCTTCTATCAGCCTTGTTCTTTCTTTCTTTCTTTCTTTCTTTCTTTCTTTCAGCCTTCTTTCTTTCTTTCTTTCTTTCTTTCTTTCAGCTTTCTTCTTTCTTTCTTTCTTTCTTTTAGAATTCATCTTCGATCATTACGCTCATCATCCAAAAGTTAATTATCATTTTTCATTTATTTTTCCCCTGATCCATTTTTAACACTCTGCTTTACCCTGATATTTCTAGCTGCGTTTGGTGTTTTCTGCATGGACAATAGAAACCAATCAACCAAGATCGAATCTTAGCTGAAACTGTTTGTATGGACTGATGCTGTTAAATATAATTTTTTGGTTTATCTCCAAAAATGTTCACTGGTTCCTTTTTAAAAAGGAATATCCAGCATATTTTTTCAATATAACACCTGACTATTTTAAAATGTCTTTTAACAATATTCCGGAGAATCGCTTACACAGGAATATTTTTTGTCAGTTTTCAAACGTTTGTAAGACGATGGACCATTCTGGATATTATAATTCCGAAAATTATAATGCGACTCCGTTATTCAGATACAAAAATGTCTCTTATTCAGATTGTCTTCATTCTAGCAGTCCGATGCAAACACAAGAGAGAGAGGAAAACCTTGTAAGGGTATATGAACAAATCTCGATTGCCAAAACAAAGAAGCTCTCATCACCTCACCTCACACTGACCCGCATTAACGTCTAACCCAGCTTGTCTCTTTGGGTTTCAAAACTCAACCGACTCAATTTTCAAATAATCTAATTTTTTATATATTCAGAAATCAAATATTTCATCATGATCATCACACAAGTCTCTAACTTTCATTCTGTTTTTATTTAATTTCCATCAAACTTATGACACGGAATTATTTAACCTAATAAACCGACTCATAGGAAATTGAAACTGAATAAATAAATATATAAATAATAGAAATAATAAAGAAATAAAAACGATGCACAATAAAGAAATGAATTAATAATCAACTGAAAAGGCGATTATACCGCTGTTGCTTATGTGCTATATGTCAGTCATGAATCATCAATATCCCTTGGTTATAAAGCTAACATGAAGTTCAAATTGTAAAGTGTATTTCCTTTCAAGAAGGTAAAGTAATTAGGCCCACAATCACCAGACAAAAAGTATAGAGGGGAAGTATTACTTTTAACATTGATAATCATGTTTAGTAAACTTAACTTCTTGCTTTTGTATTATGGTTATTTTGTATGGTTGCAGAAAGAGAGAGAGAGAGAAAAGGAAAAAGGAGGAGAGAGAGAGAGGAGAGAAAGAAAGTGAAATAGAGAGAGTGAAAGAAAGTGAAGAGAGAAAGAGAAAAAGTAAGAGAAAGAGAGAAAGAGAAAGAGAGAGAGAGAAAAAAGGAAGAAAGAAAGAGAAATAGAGAGAGAGTGAAGAAAAGTGAAGAGAGAAAGAGAAAAAGTAAGAGACAGAGAGAAAGAGAAAGAGAGAGTGAGAGAGAGAAAAAAAGAAAGTAAAACAGAGAGAGAGAGAAAGAGAGAGAAAGAAAGTGAAAGAGAGAAAGAGAGAGAAAGAAAGAAAGTGAAATAGAGAGAGAGAAAGAAAGTTAAAGAGAGATAGAGAAAGAAAGAAAGTAATAGTAAGAAAGAAAGAAAGAGAAAAAGAAAGAGTAAGAGAAAGAAAGTAAGAGAAGAAGAGAAATAGAGGAAAAGAAAGAAAGTGAAAGAAAGAGAGAGTGAGAGAGAGAGAAAGAAAGTGAAAGAGAGAGAGAAAGAAAGAAAGTGAAAGAGAGAGAGAGAGAAAGAAAGTGAAAGAGAGAGAGATAAATAAAGTGAAAGAGAGAGAGAAAACGAAAGAAAGTAAGAAAAAGAGTGAGAGAGAGAGCGAGAGAGAAAAAGAAAGTGAAAGAGAGAGAGAGTGGGAGAAAGGAGAGAAGTATAGGTTAGACAGAATTGCATTGACAAACAAAAATAAACTACAATAAATAAATAATTACATATATCTATGAGTCAACAATGTTAGGAACCTAGTTTTTAAAATTTTTACGGCTAAAAATTTTAGAATTGTCCTGAAGAAGGTGTGTAACGTAATTAAACGGTTTTTTGAAAATCGAAATTGATTAAATAAATAAACAAATAAATAAATCAGTCTCCAAATGGCGAGGCCAAAGCACTCGTGGTAATTATAAATTAGAGGCATACAGCAAAAACCTGTATGCCTCTGCCCACCCGATAGCACAGGTGAAAGTGAGATGACGGCTCGTTTTTTAGAGAGAGAAAATTGAAGCGACCGGCTTAGAAGAAAGTTGGACTTCAGTTTTATCCCCAAAAAGGGGTTGTGATCTTTTAAAAGAAAATATCAAACAGTCTTTCTTTCTCTATCTTTCTCTCTCTCTCTCTCTCTCTTATCCTATTTACCAACCTCTCCACTCTGGCAGGATATGACACAAGGTCAATTTTTAAGCGGAGTTTAACAGGTTTGAATTCAGAGTTTTCCTTCTTCTAGACTAGTCGCCTCACCAAGGCTGAAGAACCTAGTCTGCCCTACTATTTACCTATAGCTGGAGGAAGAATAATTGGATTCATACCTTTCCCAAGAGTATTAGTGAAATGTAATCAGGCTCGTGCAGGATTTGAACTCGTGTCGTCGTGTCCACATCCTGCGACGATAACCATTGCACCACGGGCACCTCCATATCTTATCGGACAACTCACGGTAGCGAGCCAGCTATAAACCCGAAAAGAAAATACTGAAATGTCTGTTATGGTTTTCTATATCAACCTTCACGTTCTCCGACAATACGTGAGTGACCACGTACCTACCTGTCCCTGATAGCTACCTATAACAATGCCAACGCTCCAACGCTTCATCTACATTTGAAGTTCGCGAGACCACAGCGTTATTTTGACAGGAGTTGATATCTTCGTCGACACCCGTGCATGTGTATTACTTTTCCAATTTGATTTACATTTTCAAAGATTTATATATATATATATATAATGTAAAAAAAACGAAAGCTAATACATTTTAGATATAATTCCTGAGCTGACGTATGTCGGTGAAATGGCTGAGCGGTTAAATACCAAGTTTAGCGTAAAGTTAGGCGGGTTTCAATTCCAGCTTGAAGCGTCATTCATGTCCAGCTAAGAGTTGTGATACAACCAAACAGTCCGTCAGTGGATGACAATTCACACACACAAACATATATATATATATATATATATATATATATATATATATAACCCTCCTACTTGCAAGGACAAACAAACACCAAAACTAATAGTTTTGAGGACGATCAAGAGACATGGTTGAAAGCTCTTGGATTAAAAATTTTCTCCAGCAAATTAATGCTCATATGCGAAAAGAAACGAAAAAGAAAGAATATTCCATGATCTACAACAAACACTGTTTTAACGATGACTTGCTGCCTAAATACACAATATATATATATATATATATATGCATATGTATATATGTATGTATACAAACATTTATATATATATATATAGTAACAAGCTTAACGATCATATAAAGTAAGTAACAATAATCTCTGGTAAATAATTTTAACCTTAAGTTTGTATTCTTAATACATGAAATTTATAGTCTTTCCGTATCAAGGATTCCTATCGAATGCGAGTAATTTTAAACAGATATATTTGTGCTTTGAAATATATATATATATATATATATATATATATATATATATATATATATATATATATATATATATATATATATATATATATATATATATATATATATATAAAGGATTCGGCATTACATAATCTACAATTGTTGATATGCCATAAAACCGGCTCATTGGTCTATTGGATAGAGTGTTCGCCAGTGGTTCAGGAGACCTGTGTTCAATCCCAGGTAGCCTCATACCAAAGACTTTAAAAATGGTACTTTATACCTCCTTGCTTAGCACTCACCAATATAAGGTACGTATTGAGGGTAAAGTGGAGCAATCCAGGGAAAGGAGTAGCGCCCTCACCTTCACGTTGATGTAGTAGCTATTGAAAAGGGAGTCTTCTGGTCGCTCTCGACTACGGTTGCCAACTTACTCTTCTGTGAGTAAAAGTTGGCCCACGTTTAAGGGCAATGAAGTTGTACTACATGACCCATCGTGATTGGTAATTATCAGAGACCAACCGAAAGATTTTGATAATCATCTCTCTCTAAAGACAAAATTCAGGATTAAAATTATTTTGCTTCTCTCCTAGTTTTAAATTTGTCTGCGGAACTCCAGCATTGGAGAATTACCATCAGATTCAGTTTAGCGAATTAACCTGGACAGAAGATTTTTTGGTGGGTCGAGATTCACAACCATTTGCTGGAGTACAGTCAGTGTATTGTAAACCCTTTCACCGCTTTTTTCTTTTTTTTAAAACTGGGATTAGTTAAATAAATTTTATATCTTATGTGCCCACGGAAGCACGATATTGATGACTAATTATAAATTAACCCATCCTCTCTCTGTCTTCATCTCTGTCTTTGTATCTCACTGTTCTTATTCCTGTCTTTTCTTCCCTCGTGAAACGATGGGTCTGGAACTTATCGCATGCAAGAGTTGATTTCATGTTTGTTTCGTTCTGCGTTATTGTTCGTATTTATTTTCTCTTTATTTTTTTTACTTTGTTTCTATTTTTTTTTTTTTTGTAATTGCGTGTCGCTAACACATGAAAAGATTCTCTCTAAAGATAGGAAGGCAATATTTTTCCTTTAATAAATGCAGCCAGTGCTTACGTAAACAGGTCGTTATATTCTTTACCCGTCTGAGGGAAGAAAACAATCCCGTGTGACAAGCAAAAGAGGCTCATTAAAATGAAAATTTGAGTTCGACAGGATCCTCTCACCCACACACGCACGCACTCCTTCACTCTCTCTCTCTCTCTCTCTCTCTCGCTCTCTCTCTCTCTCTCTTTCTCTCTCTCTCTCACACACTCACACACATTCACTCACCGTTTCGTTGGTGATTAGAATACGTCGGTTATACCCACCTTTTTTAATGAAGAGTCCTAATTATGATACCTAACTGTATCAGGTGGTGAGGCTCCCGTTCTGGTCCTCTGGTGGATGTAGAATATCCTTTGTCCTTATAACTCTCAGATACACTTTCTTAGCACTTGGTAGGTTTTTTCTATCTTACGTCAAATATATTGGTTGGAAAATTATCAATATTATACAGGAATTTGAAACGATATGACAGTAAGCAAATTATTTGTATTTGATAGGAATACTTGAAACCATTGAACTACGCAAATTATCAACATTAAGAAAAGTTTCATGAAGGTATAATTGTTTAGAAAGGGTGATGATTTGTAATTTGTGTTATATAACACACGTTTACATATGCAAACATACAATACAAATACAAATGCAGGTACAGGAGGTGCTCGTTGTGTAATGGTTACCGTCGTAGGAAATGGACACGGCAACACGAGTTCAAATCCTGGACGAGATTGATTGCATTTCACATAGCTCTAATACTCTTGGGAAAGGTATGAATTCAATTATTCTCCCTCCAGCTATGGGTAAATAGTAGGGGCAGACTGGGTTCTTCGGCCTTGATGAGGCAACTAATCTAGGAGAAGGAAAACTCTGAATTCAAACCTGTTAAACTCCGCTTTAAAATTGACCTTGTGTCATATCCTTCCCGAGCGGATAGGTTGGGTATATATGGATACAGGCGGACTCTGTTGTTCAGGTAAGAACGGTTTATTAACTTTTGACTTCAGTTCTTCGACACGAGGAGAGAAACACAATTCTTACTATGCTGACCATATAATCTGACCCAACAAATGCGCAGTGCATCTTGTAGTGTTTAAGATCTCTGTCAGTAGAGATCCGAAAAACCCAACTATATCTTCAACTCTCAACTGTATGGCAGAAAACTGTCTGGTCGAACCCCAACGTCTCAACATCATGGTCGAAACTCAACTAAATCTTTTTCAAAATCTTCCAAATTTTCATCTCTTCTTTTCTGGGCATGTCGTCATCCGTACCCCAGCTCCAAGAGCACCAATTACAATTACAATTAGTATAACCGTCACTTTCATGTTCCACAGTTTTTTTCAATTCCCAAGCAAGGTCCAGGTATTTATCCTTCTTTTCGCTCTCTTTCGATTTTACTCTATGGTCAGAAAAGCCCACAATTTCTGCAAGCTCTCGTTTTTTTTTTCTTGATTATTACAAGGTCTGGTCGTCATGCTGAGATTAAGTGATCCGTTTGCATCTTAAAATCCCTGAGGAGTGTGTGTGTACATTCTCCAGGACTGATTCTGGGTTGTGAATATACCATTTGTTCGTATGGTCAAATTCCAATTTCTTGCACAATTCCCAAAAGATCACCTTGCCTACCCAGTCGTATACAAGCAAAGTCTTATCATTATTATAATTATATTACTCCTTGTAAGGTGTTCACACCAGTGTTAGCTGATGGTATTTCATTGGAGTCTGAGTGACAGTAAGTTTCCTCAGATCTCCAGGACTTTTCTCAGTATTCTGACCGACTTCAACAATGTTGTCGTCTGGAGAGTATAAAATTGTGTTCTGATTTCTAACTCTTTCGTCTCCCAGACCAAGTCGTTCCAAGTGCACGTTTTATAACTGTTATCACCGTCAGTCTCATGTTCAAAAGTATTTTTAGTTCTGTAGCAAGGTCCAAGTATTTATCTCTCTTTTCGTTTTCTTTGAGATTCACTCTGTGGTCGGCAAATTGCACTATTTGCCAAGTTTTTTTTTTTTTTTTTTTTTTTTTGTTAAGTATCACAAGGTCTGGTCGGGATTAAGCCATTGATATTAGTTTAATCCTTTGAACATTTTTCACGCGAGCGTTAACTGATTATTTTTCACTAGAGTTTGAGTGACAGCAAGTGACTTCAATCTCCAGGACTCTTCTCAGTATTCTCGCCGATCTTTATATTGACAGCGATATTAAAATCGGATTGTTTGTACTTGTACTCTTGTTTCTAAAGTTTCAGTCCCTTTATCAATCATTTGGGAATTGTTCCAATTGCACTGATACAATTCGTATCACCGTCATATTCATGTTTCGTATTTTTTTCTAATTCTCAAGCAAGATCTAGGTATTTATCTTTCTTTTTTATTTTTACTCAGTGGTCATCCTGGACGGCAAACTCAGCTATTGGACACGTTCTCTTTATTTGTTTAACTTACACTTAGTCTGGACGTCTGGCCGAGATTAGGTGATCCGTTTGTATCTCAAAATCCCAAAGGAATTTGTGCATCACATCCTCCAAGACGGATTCTGGGTTGCTCATAGACCATTTGATCGTATGGTGAAATTTTAATTTCTTGCACAGTTCCCTGTGGATCGCCTTCCCCACTCAGTTGTGCCTGGTCTTATAGTCTCTTTGCGCTCATTTACAGGAATCGTTTATTATGTGATTGATCGTTTCATCTCTATCATCACTTCATATACATTTTCTATTTTTTAGTCTTATACATTTTTTCTTTAAGTTAGTTGGTTCTTATGGCGTTGTTTTGTGTTGCTGTTCAAGAGATTCAGTTTCTCTTTTAAGGTTTCCCCTTCTTAGCCATACCCAAGTTTTCTCCTGTGAAGTTTCGTTTGTTTATCTCTTGAAATATACATACAATTGCTTTTCTTATCATTGTTATTGTCGTTTTGTTGATATTTGTGTTGTTTGCATTGTTTCTACTCACGGAAATTAGCTTTTCTTTGGTCTTTTTTATGGAGGCTTTGAACCTTCGTATCAATATATCAACACTATCTTCAATGTTGGTGAGTTCTAATCCTCCTTCTTTTCTTGACACATATAGTCTGTGTATTTCACTTCTTGGATGCAAGGCCTTGCTCATCGTTATCAATCCTATGGTTCAATGGTCTGAGTTCTTCCCTTGTCTATTTTAAGAATGGTCCCGAGTAACTTATAAGGCTAACTGCGCATGCGTTTTTCATTTGATGGGATTTCTACTCCAGAATTTGATTACGAAAAACTTTCTCGTTCGTCTGAGATACTCTTTTCTTTCATCTCCACTTGTTTGATGGTGTGTGATACAGTAGTTGTCATGGCACCAAATGTGACACTATGTCTGGTGACGTTACTAAATGTATTACTATCCTGGTAACCGGGCCGAATGTGACCCTAAGTTGCCTTGGTTCCGTAATTTTCAGATTTTCAATCTCGCAACTGTAGTCTTATCATTATCACTCTGTTTCTCTCTATCTCTCTCTTCCTCTCTCTCTCTCTCTCTCTCTTTCTCATTCATGCCCTCTCATGAGACATCTTTCTTCGCTCATCTTTACTCTTTAGACAATCTCGCAACTGTAGTCTTATCATTATCACTCTGTTTCTCTCTCTCTCTCTACCCTCTCCCTCTCTCTTTCTCTCTTTCATGCATCCTCATCAGACGTCTTCCTTCAACATTCATCTTTATTTTTCATTCCTTCTCACAACGTCTGAAGTTTTAGTTTTATTTCTCTTTCCGTTTTTCTTTTCTCACTTTCTCTCTCTCTTTCCTTACCTTTCTGATGACTGTGGGATATGTATGAAACCACTTTATCCCCACCAGCTATAGGTTAACTAGTATCTCTGCTGTTGTTCAACAAGTATATCTTACGCATTAGACAACCCACGAAAATTGATATGCCATTTAACAAAGAAACCAAATCAAGCCAAACTTCCCTTTTCCATCTTTCTCACTTTCTTATTTCATAAAATTCGTTTGATTTCAACAACAACTGGCCCAGTTGGCTCGGGCTGTATAATACATTGACTGCATCTCTGCAGAGGGGAAAGACCCCACCGACGAGTGTCCTGTGGCCCAGTCGGTTGGGGCTGTAGAATTCACTGACTGCATCTCTGCAGAGGGGCAAAATCCCACCCCGACGAGTGTCCTGATATGACACTAAACAATTTAATGGTGAGCCTCTAGTAATGCTGGACTTTGAGGAATGCAGAGTACCCCTCTATTGCCATTGATCCCAGGTCCACTCTGGTTCGGAGTGGTGGCACGTAATAGGGTTCTATCTATGGGTCAAATAGAACTAAACTGTGTACCAATGCTAAACTGAATCGTTTGAAATAGAACTGTTTGATGCATAAAAATGGCTTTGGCATTAAATAACCTACAATGGTTGATGTCCCATAAAGTCTTATTACCAACTTCAACTAGAACTACAACTGCTGTGTCAACCGTTAATACTATATTATCTTTCTGACTCAGAAACTCATTTTCACACACACACACACACACACACACACACTCTCTCTCTCTCTCTCTCTTTCTCTCTTTCTCACTCTCTCTCTCAATTTCACTTTCTCTCTCAATTTCACACTCTCTCTCACTCTCACCCTCTCTCACACTCTCACTTTCATTCTCACTCTCATTCTGCCTCTAACTCTCACTCTCTCTTAATTTCACTCTCTTTCGCTCTCTCTCTCTCACTTTCACTCTCCCACTCTCACTCTCTTACTCTCATTTCCACTCTCTCACTCTCATTTCCACTCTCTCACTCTCTCTCTCTATCACTCTCACTCACTTTCACTCTCTCTCTCTCTCTCTCTCTCTCTTTTACACATCCACATACACACCCACATGCACATAAAACTATACAACCCTTCGACGTACACTCTTCTGAGTTTTGCCCCAAGATAAATGAGAATAGAAAACTGTTGAATATGCTATTAAGTTAATAACAGTTTTAATAAAGTTTTGGTCACAATAATTTAAACAGCATTTCCATCAGATAATTTTATAAAAAATAATAACTCTAAAAATATCTAATATTTCATATTCGAAGGACGAGAGAAAAGAATGGATCACAACAAAACAATGTCTTCTGAGAATGATATGAGTCTCAGATTACAAAGACGAGGTATGATGATAATAAAAATAAACGCTCCTTAAGCCTTCCAAGTTTTAAAAGACAAAACAAACAAACAATATATATATATATATATATATATATATATATATATATATATATATATATATATATTGCGTGTTTTGTCTTTTTTGTTTTATAAAATTGTCTGTTGTTTGTTTTCTGGCGTCTGAGGCGCCCCCTTTTGGCGGGTGCCGAAGGTATTTTTGGACTTTTTTTTATTGGATCTAATGAAGTTTTGTTAAAAATTATTTTTGAGTCTTTGATTCATATTAATGCTCTTAAAAGGATGGAAATAAATTTATTATCCTTATGTGACCGAATATTGCTTTTTTCTTGAAATGATAATATTATTTGCTCTATGAGTTTATTCACATTGAGCTCTTTACCAGGAATATTTAAATATTCGAAATTTGAATAATTTATTTGTCCAGACGGAATTGTTCACTACTCTGGATTTACTGGATTGAAGAATACCTTATATATATATATATATATATATATATATTGCATGATGATGATGATGATGACATATATACATAATCATCATCATCATCATCGAGTTGCGCTGCTACCACAGATTTCCCTGAATCTCTCTCTCCATTCGTCCCTATCATCTCGCACCTCCAGCAGGTCCTCCTGACGAAAATCAGTATCCGCTCAGAGTTCATGAAAATAAGTTCTTGGAAGTCGGCCAACACAGGCACGTCAACGTGTAGGGGTTCTTAGAAGAACATCGTTTAAGAGTTTGACCTTGCATCTCCAGCAGTGTCATGCATGTCTGGTTTATTTAACTTCGATGTTTTCTTCATTTTGAACGTAAGTGACCTTACTGCTGCTTTGGATTTTATTCAAAATAGTTCCTAGCATTCTCATCTATCCTCTTCCTCATGCGTATTTTAGGGTCAATGTGGTACCTCCATACAGTAGTCATGACACAGATAGCTTGAAAAAATCCTGTTTTTTTATCGGATAGACCACACTTCCATATGATTGATAACCTTTCGATTGCAGTCCACAGTTTGGCTATTATTCAAGCCTAACAAGTAGGTTAAAGCAAAGATACGAGGATTTCATTAATTTACGGGATCAATGGGTATAGTTTTCGCCAATGGTTCGGGTTACCTGGGTTCAATCCCAGGTTGCATCATACTAAAGACTTTAAAAATGATACTTGAAACCTCCTTGAGTAACACTAAGCGATATAAGGTACGTATAAAGGGCAAAGTGGGACAATCCAAGGAAAAGAGTAGCCCCCTTCCTTATAACTCGGTGTAGTAGCTATTGAAAAGGGAGCCTTCTGGTCGCCCTCGACTACGGTCGCCAACTTTACTTACTTCATACGGCCTACCAAAAGAAACCGTAGCAGCAATAATGATCCTCTACAGAAACACAAAAGTGAAAGTACGTTCACCAGATGGAGACACGGAATACTTCGGCATTGTTGCAGGAGTACTACAAGGAGACACGCTAGCCCCATACCTCTTTATCATCTGTCTAGACTACGTGCTTAGAACTTCGATCGACAAAATCAGAGAAAATGGCTTTGAGCTGACTAAGAAAACAAGCAAAAGGTACCCCGCAAAAACAATCACAGACGCCGACTACACTGATGACGTAGCGTTACTGGCGAATACGCCTAATCAAGCAGAGACACTACTGCATAGTTTGGAACGAGCTGCAGCAGGCATTGGCCTCCATGTCAATGCGCAAAAAACTGAATATATGTGTTCCAACCAAACGGGCAACATTACCACACGAGACGGAGCCTCTCTGAGGCTAGTGGACAAATTCACCTACCTAGGAAGTAGCGTCTCATCAACAGAAAACGACATCGACACACGACTGACGAAAGCATGGCAGCTATAGATAGGCTCTCAATCATATGGGAATCAGACCTGACCGATGAAATGAAGCGCAGTTTCTCCCAGGCAGCGGTTGTATCGATACTGCTATATGGATGCACTACATGGACGCTAACCAAACGGTTGGAGAAGAAACTTGACGGCAATTACACAAGAATGTTGAGAGCAATATTGAACAAGTCCTGGCGACAGCACCCCACGAGACGCCAACTGTACGGCCACTTGCCTCCCATCACGAAAACTATACAGGTTAGACGAGCCAGACACGCCGGACACTGCTGGAGAAGCAAGGACGAGCTTGTAAGTGACGTACTCCTATGGACCCCCACATATGGATGTGCAAAAGCAGGACGACCAGCCCGAACTTACATACAGCAGCTATGTGAGGACACAGGATGTAACCCAGAAGACCTGCCGGAGGCGATGAATGATAGGGAGAAGTGGCGAGAGATGGTCAAGGATATCCGTGCTGGCGGCACGGTATGATGATGATGATGATGATAGGTACACCTCATATTTTCTGGTGGATTTTACGATGAAAATGGATATTACTATGTATCTTTAACTAAATTTGAGAACATTGAAAGTTTGTGACCAAAAATTGAAATTATAAAAAAAAAATAGTACTTGTTTTGGATTATACCTTATTCATATGTTTGCTTACAGAGATTCAATGCTGTTTATTTCACCAATAAATAATGCCTAATAATATCCATTTTGATGGTATAAATTTCTACTAAAAATGACAAACTCCTGATATTTTTCTTTAGTTAAGAAGAGGGTTTACTTCCCCCCCCAAAAAAAAGTTAGGGGTGTACTTATTTATGAACTACATTAGATTTTGATGAGTATTGGGCAAACATGTGAGGGGGTGTCCTCGTGGTGTAATGGTTAAAGCGATGGACAGCGGAATCGTAGTACGCGAGTTCGTACTCCAGTCGCGCTATTACGTTCACTTTCAGGCAAATACCCTTGGGAAAGGTAAGAACCCCCTTATCCTCCTAGCTCTGGGTTAAATAGTACCACTACTGTTCTTCTAGGAGAATAGATTTGGCATTAAATAACCTACAAAGGTTGATATGCCATTAAACAAAGGAACCAAACCAAACATGTGATTCATAAGGCAAAGGCGATATTTTATCAGACGAGTATATTTAAGGAGAATTGATCTTTCTTGTTGAGAGATGAATCGATAACCGAGAAAGGAAAGCCAATAATTCAGATACAAGACATTTTACAAAGGTCATTTGTAATTAATGTGTCTTCACAGGAAAATAAATCTCATCTTTAATTAATCAGCATTAAATTGAACATACAAAATTCTTGCCTCTTTCAATTGGTCAAATTAACGATTAGCAGAAACTGTGGGGGAAATTTCTCTCTTCCTGGCGCAATGTGTTCCCTTTTTTTGTCCTGGGGAACACAGATGAAGGAAAAGAAGTCAAATGCAGATTTTCAAGGCCATTTCTAAATAGAAAAGTGCACAATAAATCTATGCTTTAATTCATTCGATTTGTCCTTGTACCAAACAAAGTTAAGTGTATGGAATATAGTCGATATTAAAACGTGATTAGAGATATTCAATCTACGAAGAAGAAAACAACACAAAACATTTTGTTTGTAGATTTTTTTTTTCAGTGAAGCATTGGTTATCAGAACGGAAGTTGGAATATTTTGTGTGAAAATATAGGGATTTAATTTTGAATATTTTCATCTACGGCAGAGTGTCCTTATCCCCCCCCTCTCTCTCTCTCTCTCTCCCTCTCCCCCTTTCTCTCTATCTAACTATATATCTATTTATCTATCTATCTCACTCTGACCATATCGATCTATATATCTATATATCTCTCTGTAAATATGTACCAATTCTTTATTGGTGGCTTGCCAATATAAGTGTATATATCTTATACAAAATTAAAGACATTTTAAACTTAAAAATAAAAGTACTTTTAGCCTACTAAACTTCAAAGGATGAGATAGCTATCCCACACACACAGACACAGACATACAGTGACAAACACAGACACACACACAAATATATATATATATATATATATATATATATATATATTTGTTGATTTTTATCTTTCTACACTTGCATTCGGCTCAGATCTATCTATCTATCTATCTATTAAAATATAGATATTTTCATATATATATATATATATATATATATATATATATATATATATATATATATATATACGTGTGTGTGTATATGTGTGTGTGTGTGTCACAGAGTCCATGATTGTTTTGATAAGAAATCTTTATGGAAAATTATGAAGTGCGTCGTATACAACGAAATTTGGCTTAATAAATCTAAAATCGATAAAAAAAAAAATTAATAAAGATGAAAACTGGTTTTCTATTTGATCTGAGGGTGGTTTTTTTTTTTTACTGTTTGCCCGCAGCAAGATTTTCAGTCCACTGAATTCGATTGTCCGTTTAATTTTAGCCGCGACAGCCACAACACATTTTCAAACACATTTGAAGGAAATCTTAAATATCATTTATGAAGTGAATAATTTTTTTTTCTTCAAAAACTATCAAGTGTGAACGCTGTCATAACAAAACGGCCGATGACTGAAGTCAATATTTGATGGTCGAATGGGTTTATTTTCAGGGGAAACTAACTGATTTCACGGAATCTTTAGTGGAGAGACGTGATCGGCGTAGAAAAACACCAAACCCTATTTGATTGGTTAAAGAGAATGAGAAGCATTTTGATTCTTGTTGTCAAAGTTGCTATCTCAGCTTATTACTTAGTTAATTTAGAAAACACTTTCCTTCCATCACCCAGCAATGACCAGTTTCCCCAGGGAAAATTATGAACGGAATAAAAATAAAATGCCGTCGGGAATTAAGGATTTTCTATCGATGGCATTTACTTCTTAGCGAATATATCAATTTAGAAAAAAAATTAGACTAATTTTTCACCGATAAAAATTATGTTTTTGAAAGGTTTTAGCTTACCTTGTTTCCAGTCTGTCTATGCCATAATCTCGATCTAAAGTATAACCGCAGAGACTTTTACTTAAACTAAGGTTATAAACTAAGATTAAAAAATTCAGCTTTTTTTTTACTTAATATGCAAGGGTTATATATTAAATAAGATGAAATGTGGTCTAAGGGGTCGGCAAGATGATAAACTATTCACAGTTGCACTTCTTTCAGAGAAATCAGTAGAGATGACACCCTTTATGTCTCAGAAGTCAACAGTATGACTTTTAGTTGTCTGAGTTTCTGAGATGAAGCTTGATTTTTATCATTAAGGGTTTTCGGACTATTGTCTTCATCTTTTTTGTTATTTCCATAACGTTTCGACTCAGCAGGACATGTAGGACACATAGTGTAACAGTCATAGTAGTTGTTTCCCTAAGTTTCTAAGGAGAAAATCGTTTGGAAGTTGTAGGTTCAATCCTGACTACAGTCGAGTAACAATGCACGAATACAGGAATACTTAACACTTGTACCCGGTTATGGCTAACGGAATCAGAACAGTTGACCTCCGTGGATTCAATAAAGGACGTAGTTCGAAGTTCCGTGTAGGTTCCTGAATTCGAAGCCTGTTCAAGCCTTGAGCGGTCTGATTTACGGCTATTTTGAATAATATCAAAGCATATTTTGTTTTAGAAGAGATTTTTTTTCTTACAATAGACCAAACTATGCTGAATTTACTCTTATAGAAACAATATCTGAAAATAATTGCTTTGTCTTTAAATAAATGCTGCCCTGAAAAACGTGCGAATGTAATCAGAAGTTCCTACTGCCAACTCCTTCGGCAATAGTCACCTTATTTATTGACTGAACATCGTATATATATATATATATATATATATATATATATATATATATATTCGTAGTTCCCTGACTCTTTTTCACTATCCGACCGTATCATCTATCACTCCTTGTAGATCAAAGCGACATCCAATGTTCGCATATAACTAATGCAAAGAGAGAGAGAGAGAGAGAGAGAGAGAGAGAGAGAGAGAGAGAGAGCGAGAGAGAGAGAGAGAGATTTATACCTTATATATTGCCTTATTGGCTTATATATATATATATATATATATATATATATATATATATATATTGCCTCCAAGATTTCTAACCACCTTGACACAGACAAAAGGAAAATAAGAAGACTTGAACGTCTTTACTTAAAGATTCTAAAAGAAAATATATCTTAGTCTTCAACAGAATATGCTTATATATATATATATATATATATATATATATATATATATATATATATATATATATATCAACACTGATGAAAAACAAACTTACAGCACCCTAATCTGGGTACAGTATGTGCATAGTAGCTTGGAGTAAAGATTCTGCTTAAATTTGTAAAGCTCATGATATAGTAATGCTTATGCATCCTCTCTAATATCATATCATATTATAAATATATATATATATATATATATATATATGTGTGTGTGTGTGTGTGTGTGTGTGTGTGTTATAACCCGTACTCCGTTAAACAAGAAATAAAAAGTAGTTGTCTTGGTGATAAATAATCAGACACTGAAGGCAGTCATGTTGTATTCGATGAACAGTGTCGGTTGAATCGATGTTTGTCGTACGTTCCACCGGCACAAGGCCTTGTTTTTGGTAGGTCCAGGTGCAGAGCCGTAGCTCAGACACATCTGACGAGCACAAAAATACCTAGTCGGCATCCCCCTAAAAAGGGGGTGCCTTAGGAACGAGGCAATACAACTAGCCCTTCCATGGAGGGTTAGGACCTATGGGGGGGTCCCCTGAGGCTCGACTGCGCCGGTCTTGGCATATCCATCATGAATCCTGGCTTTCCGGAATACATGTCAGACGGCTTCAACCGACAACCACAGAAACCAAGACAAACCCTACCAGATCAGTGAACCGACTAACATGGCCGACCGAAGTGTGTCCACGTGTCGGTCAAATCCTCCACCCATAGTAATTTATTGACTACATCTACATACTAGAATATCATATATCAATACAACGGAAGATACTGGTTAACCTCCTCAACAATAGACGTGTGTGTGTGTGTATGTGTGTGTTCGTAAGTTAGTAAGTAAAGTTAGCGACCGTAGTCGAGGGTGACCAGAAGGCTCCCTTTTAAAAAGCTACTACACCGAGGTGTAGGGGAGGGTGCTACTCCTTTCCCTGGATTGTTCCACTTTACCCTTGATACGGACCTTATGTGGCTGAGTGTTAAGCAAGGGGGTTTCAAGTACCATTTTTAAGGTCTTTGGTATGACGCGACCTGGGATTGAACCTCGGTCTCCCGGACCATTGGCGAACAATCTACCCACGACTTATGTGAAAACCGAAGTACATTTAATCTCATTAATTTATCTATTTTTATAATATTTAAAGTTTAAAAGAAATGATAATTGGAAATTTTATTACCTTTAGTTGACTGATCTGCCTACTTAACGATATCTTCAAGGAAAAAAAAAAGTTACATTTAC
Organism: Sepioteuthis lessoniana; assembly: GCA_963585895.1. NCBI lineage: Eukaryota > Metazoa > Mollusca > Cephalopoda > Myopsida > Loliginidae > Sepioteuthis > Sepioteuthis lessoniana. The sequence continues at coordinate 53,487 of CAUZXS010001714.1, read as the reverse complement.
ACCGGCAAAATCTAATGTGTAATTCTTTAAGTTCAAGGTTCAATTTAAATATGGTGCTAATCCTTAATAGTTTATATGCCTTTCAGTTACGAAATATAATCAGTCTTGAAAATCATCATCATCATCATCATGTCGCGCCGCCCGCACGGATATCCCTGACCCTCTATCGCCACTTCTCCCTATCATTCATCGCCTCCGGCAGGTCTTCAGGGTTGCGTCCCGTGTCCTCACATAGTTGCTGTATGTAAGTTCGGGCTGGTCGTCCTGCTTTTGCACATCCATATGTGGGGGTCCACAGGAGTACATCGCTTATGAGCTCGTCCTTGCTTCTCCAGCAGTGTCCCGCGTGTCTGGTTCGTCTAACTTGTATAGTTTTCGTGATGGGGGGGGGCAAGTGTCCGTATAGTTGGTGTCTCGTGGGGTGTTGTCGCCAGGACTTGTTCAATACTGCTCTCAACATTCTTGTGTAATTTCCGTCTAGAAAATAAATTTCCACTAATGTCGACCAAAGGCCGAAATCGATATCAGATTTACAAATTCAACAAATTTACAACTAAAAAAGAAGAAATGTGAAAACAAGAAATTAAAAAAAAAGATAACACCTTCTAACGTTAATGCATCTCATCTTTTCAAAGGTCATTCAAAAAGTTCTAAGCTGAGCTCAGAAGTTAAAGAATCAAAACAGTTTTTCACTATTTTTCAATAAAGCTGTTCTTGACTTAAATGTACTAACGTTTCTCAAGCATTGCAATCCCATCACTGAAGAAGGTTGCATCCTGGTCATCAAAAACTCCCACAAAGTACATATGACCTCATCATCTTTTTACAAAATTGCGACCACACACCTGAGATTTAAATGTTGGAAACGGAAAGAAGTCAAATAGGGCAAAGTTTGGTGAGTAAGGAGGTTGGCGTAGCAATTAAATGCCACTGTTAAACTCCACTTAACAATTGACCTTGTGTCATATCCTGCCCGGGCGGAGGGGTTGGCATAGCAATTAAATGCCATTGTTGGTTGTTTTAGCAAATACACAATATCCTGGAGCAAGAAAACACCTGCCATCAGCTTTCCTCTGTGTTTCAACTTGAATATTTTCTCCGTATTTCTTAATTGTAACGCAATATATTATTCTTTAATAGTTTTTTTTCCTTTTTCAGAATTAGGATTACGCCTTTAGAATCCCCCGCCAACCAAAAAAACAAAAATAAAAAAACCCCAAAAAACAAACAACAAAAGCCATCACTTTACCAACAGACTTCTTCCTGAGTGGAGAAGCAGAGTTCATTGAATCTTTGGTTCAGATTAGAAGAGTATAACCCAGATTTTATTCTTGAGTCAGTAATCTGCGGTGGAAATTCTTAGGGTTAGCCTGGAAACGAGTCAGTTGGGTTAAGGAAATATCAACCCTTTTCAGCTTGTTTTCTAGTGTCAGTATTCTTGTGAACCTATTTCGCAGAGAATTTTCTCATCCCCAAGATCTCTGTAAAAAAATGTACGGAATTAACCATCATCCGGACATTAAATCATCTGCATCTAAAGCCATACAGTGAGTGGCATCAAGTTGATCATCAATGGTTGAGGTTTTTAAAAGATCCGACTAATGATCATTATCTGTGCTGCCTCTACCTCTCTTGGATTCTGCTGCTCTCATCTTTGCAGTTTCACAGGAATGAGAATCCTCGATTTTGTTATCAACCTTTGTGGGTTATTTAATGCTAATTTCATTCTTGCATAAGAACAGTAGTACTACTATTTAACCAATTGCTGGAGGATTTAAGAAGGTTCATGCCTTTCCCAAGTTTATTAGTCCGAAAGTGAACATAGTAGCACGACTGAAGCTCGAACCCGCTTACTACGATGTCGCATTTTCGCACATTAGCCACTATACAACGTGGACTCTCTCTTGTGGTATCTCTGTCTATCTAAATCTTTTTAAGATCATTTCGTTCTTAAAAAAAATAAAACAAATCTTCGACCAATTTTCACTCAGTTAAATTAATTTCACTCACCTTTTGTATCTTCTATGCCGTTGCGTCGACTTTATAATTTCCTTCTCTTTCCTCTCCTATAATTTCTGACACCTTTTTTCTTTTTTCACTCTGTCATCCTTTTGGAGGGTAACATTTTTTTTTAATTTGATACCCTGTTTTAAAAGACGTTTTCACTTTTACGAATTTAATTTTCCTTCTTTTTAAAAGCCAATTTTATCGCATTTTCTTTTCTAGTCTTCTTTATCAACAAACATTAACAGCATGATAAAGAAAAAAAGCAATTACTGCCTTACGATTCCCTATGAAACAAGTAAAGATAATAACGCACAAAAAGCTCATCAGCAAAAAGCCACAAACACACACATCTATATTTTGTCCTCCACAGAATGTTTCGTTGTATCACAACTCTTCATTGTAGCTAGACCTGCAAGATACTTCGAGCCGAGATCGACACCTGGTTGGCTTACATCAGTTGGATATCTTACTCCAGAGCCATCGTCATTCTCAGCGTAAGTGAAGGATTTTTTTTATATTCATATCCTTTTACATATACGTTGTTACCTAACAGAGAACTCATTTCATGAATAGAAATTTTTCATTTCAGCGTATCGCAGCCGGCAAATTCCTTGGTCAGGTGCCCAACCAACGAAGAGGAGTATATATATATTGTCATCAACAGAGAGACTGTTTTGTTATATCACAACTCTCCAGTGTTGCTTGTCCCAGGACATACTTCAAGCTGAGATGGAAATCCGGCTGGATTTGCATTAGTCTATTATCTTACTCCAGAGCCATCGGCGTTCTCAGCGTAAGTTAAGGAATTTTTAAAAAAATTACCAGGATCATTAAATAAGTTTCCAGACTTTTTTCGTATGGGCACCTTTATTGGTAGTACACACATGAAACTCTAGTCCCCTTCCAAGTAATCTCCCCCGACTGTAATGCACTTGTTGTACCGTTCCAACAAACTCTGGAAGGCCCCATGGAAGTCCTCTTGTGTGAGTGTGTCAATGACCTTCGTCACAGCCTCTTTCATCTCCTCAATTGTCTCATAAAGACAGCCTCTGAGCTTTGGGAATAACCAAAAGTCACAGGGAACAAGGTCTGGACTATAGGGAGGCTGTGGAACTGTCTTGATGCCTATCTTGGTCAAATAGTCTGTGACAAGGATGGAGTTGTGGACTGGTGCATTGTCCTGCTGGAAATGCCACGGACCCGACTTGAAGAATGCTGGCCTCTTCCGACGGAATCTCTTCCTGAACTCCCTTAAAACCTCAACATAGTATTCCTTGTTAACTGTCTGTCCAGTGGGAACCCAGTGCATGTAGATCATACCAGTGCTGTCAAAAAGTTTGTCGGTGGATATGCTCTGTTTGGCTTTCTTGGGTCTGGGAGAGCTAGCATGCTTCCATTGGGAACTCTGTCTCTTGGTCTCTGGGTCATAGCAGTAGATCTATCTTTCAGCACATGGCATTTTTAAAACAGAATTTTCTTGCGTATCGTTCTTCTAAAGTCCAGATTACATTTTTGAAATTCACCTGGTGTGACAATCAGGCTTTAGTAGGGTGTATTCCAATTCCTGCTGTAGCTGTTCATTAGAACCTGAAATCATGAAAATTGGTCAGTCATCCCATAAGATGTCTAGCAATACCATAGTGAATTTTCCAACTTTAAATGCCTGTACAAAAAAGGTCTGGAAACATATTCATTGCCCCACGTATATCTTTTTACACATATATGCTATCAGCTACCGGAGAGCTCAGTTCATGAGTTGAGCTATTTCATATCAGCATATGTGGCAGCCGGCAAATTCCTCACTCGAAAGCCCAACATATATATATATATATATATATATATATATATCAAATTGTTCTGACAGCACGGCGTTCGCTGATTCTATGTTGACATCCACCCCAATTATCTATCACTCTAGGCAAGTCTTCTTGGCAGCATCTTGTGTCCGCAAATAGCTGATGTAAGTCTTTGCTGGTTGCCCAATATTGAAACGTCCATTTGCGGAAATCGACTAAAGATGGCGGAAAAGAGTCTTGGAACTACGACTATATATATATATATATATATATATATATATATATCCAATGTTCAGTCAATAAATAAAGTGATTGTTGCTGAAGGAGTAGGCAGTAGGAATTTCTGTTTACATTTGCACGTTTTTCAGGGCAAAATCTTTTTAAAGACAAAGCGATTATTTTTAGATATTTTTTCAAAAGTTTAAATTCAGCATAGGTTAGTCAACAGCAAAAAAAAAAAAAATCTTCTAAAACAATATATGCTTTGATAGTGGAAAATCAGACCGCTCAAGGCATGAACGGGCTTCAGTCTTTGGTGTCTAAGCAGTTCAAACCACGTGAGATTTATAGAACAATGTGTGAGGTATAATCATGGGCGTGTTCTTGTTTTAAAAAATAGGGATAAATGGGCTAAAAATAGATTTGCTACATGGAGCCTTAGTTGAAATGACTATCCATGGAGTCAAAGCACACTGAATCTCGGATAAAGAAGTTGCCCAGTCGGCTGGGGCTGTAAAATACACCGATTGCACCTCTGCAGTGTGGTAAGCCCCCCCCCTCAACGAGTGTCCTGATATGACACTAAACAATCTGATGGGGATATTCCAGTGATGCTGGGGCTTTGGGAAATACAGAACACCTCTTCATTGCTGTTGCTCCCCGGTCCACTCTGGCCCCGAGGGGTAGCACCTGATAGGGCCCTAACTATGGGTTAAATAGGATTAAACTGAATTGTTTAAATTAGAACTGTTTGCTTTTGACTCTGTCTTTGCTTCTCTATAGCAGTGGTTCACATTTCTTGTTCGTTTTACTTAGATGAACCTATCTCTGTATCTACTGCTTTCTCTCTGTCTCTGTCTCTGTTTCTTTTCTCTTCTTTCTCTCTCTCTCTCTCTCTCTCTCTATATATATATATATATATATATGTATATTTAGGCAGCATTTCTTCGTTAATGCAAATTTCATTAAAGATAATAGACATTTTATGCCTACATATTTTCTTTTGGATCCGTTCGAATTCCCGTATTACTTTTATCGTATTCGGGGGGAATTGATTTAGGTATTGTCCATAGTTGTATGTATCCCTAGTACTTTCTGCCCGACTTTGGGCCATCATCAGGGGAGAATCTGTCACAAAAGTGATGTAACTTTTGTTTTAGCAAATTACTACTGTGTAATGACGTCTTTGCTGTTGGAGATTATGGCGCTTGCTTTTAAATTTACAGAATTACATTTAAAAGCAAGCGCCATAATCTCCATCAGCAAAGAAGTCCTTACACAGTAGTAATTTGCTAAAACAAAAGTTACATCACTTTTTTAACATATTCTCCCCTGATGATGGCCCAAAGTCGGGCAGAAAGTACTAGGGATACATACAACTATGGACAATACCTAAATCAATTCCCCTCGAATACGATAAAAGTCATGCGGGAATTCGAACGGATCCAAAAGAAAATATGTAGGCATAAAATGTCTATTATGTTTAATGAAATTTGCATATATATATATATATATATATTTCATTTTATTTTTTACGTATATGGCAGTGTGAAAAAAACTTACTTGATACACTTTGTAAATAAAATAAATATTACACAACTGATATATTAGTAATTAGAATGTGACGTAGTTTTTATGCTAATTCTTCACTCTTAGAATTTCGTTTGGGCCAACCCTCTTTATCAGAATTATCCTGATGATCTCGTTGGTGAAACCTAGGTAGACAACTAGGTAGACATCATCATCATCATCATGTCGTGCCACAGGCACCGATAAAAGATATTATATAGAGATATATACTCCCCTACCCACGTATGGTTGAGTTCTCTGGCGAAGAAGTAATCGTGTTGCCATTAGCGTTCATTGCAAGCCTCTTCGTATATGAATTGAGCTAATGGCTCCTCGTGGCTGAATGGTTAGAGGCTTTGGCTTGGCGTGTGAGTCAACTGGGTTTCGATTCCAGCTACGGGAAGCTATTGTATAGCAACACTGATGAGTTTTGATAGCACGAAACAGATCTGTCTGTGAATGACAATATATATATAAGAAAGCTTATCCAAAATAACTTCTCGACTCTATTAAAACTATATAATAAGATATTAAAAATTTCAAATAATGAATATCAAGCTTCCGTTACTTTTGGTTACGCGCGGTATGCACAATCATCAGACGGAAAAGGGGGACGCTTGACCGATAAATCGTAATTACATTGTGATGTAAAGCTGCTTGTTAAGACGGAATTACTCGCAACATTCACACTTGGAAAATACACACACACACACACACACATATATATATATATATATATATATATATGATCAAGAGAGTTGTTTTATTTAAGGGGGATACATATGGAATTATTCGGACGTTAAATGGCATAAAACATTATTGATATATGTATACTTGATAGATAATTCGCTTGTTTCTTTCGCTTCATCAGTTTGTCTTTAGAATGCATCATTTTCCTCAAGACATAATCTGAAGCTATTGTTACCACCTTTGTAAGAATGCTTTTCCCACAATATCCCATTTTATTATGGGTTGGGTTGTCTATTCTATCTTTTATTAGCGATTCATGTGTTGACGATATTTTACTATTATCATCTATGTATCTATCTATCAATCTATCTTATAAAAAAAAGAAATTGCCGAATTTCTTTAACCTAAACAATAAAGTTTCAAGCATTTTGCACCTGGAGAAATCGAGTACATTTGGCCCCCAGGTGACATTTTCTTAAGCGAAACTATTTTTCTGATGTAAGGTTTGAGGGTAGTTCATTTGCTTCTCTTGTTTGTTGTCAGCTTTTCAAGTCCAGGGTTCCAAAGTGCATTTCTTTTGACGTCTTTATTTTACAAGTGGAAGAGTTTTTGGAACAAACATAGACCAACTTTTTTTTAAAAATCTATTACACTGTATTGATCTGAAGGTATTGGTATCTGTACTTGGCAATCATCATATGCAGAGGAGCCCGTAGTGTAATGATTATCAACGTAGGAAATGGACATGGCAACTCGAGTTCAAATCCTGGACGAGACTGAGAGCATTTCACATAGCACTAATACCCTTGGGAAAGGTATGAATTCAATTATTATCCCTCTCGCTATGAGTAAATAGTGGGGCAGAATAGGTTCTTCAGCCTTGGTGAGGCAACTAGTCTAGGAGAAGGAAAACTCTGAATTCAAGCCTGTTTAACTACGCTTAAAAATTGACCTTGTGTCATATTCTGGCCGAGCAGAGGGGTTGGTAAATATGATCATATGCAGAAACACACATACCTATATATACACACATAAACACAAGAGTGATTCACTAACACAAGAGTGAAATATTTTGGTTAGGTGGTTGGTAGGATTTTACTGTGAGTTAACCTTTGGGTTATATTATACAAAATATGATTTTATTTTATGACTTTCCTAAGTGGGTATAGTTGGAAGGGTGCCGTAGTTATCTGATGAAGTCAGGGTTTTAGTTGACGATTTGGATGTTCATGAGGGGATGTAGGTATCATGCAGGTAAGGTTTATAGATCTGTATCCTTGATTGGTGGTCGATTTTTTCGAGAAGATTATTAGGTTGTTAGTATCTGTTTTTCTGAATAGATCTTTTAAGTGTTTTACGTTGTACAAAGCCCTTTGATTATGGGCGATAGTTTTAGCGATACTGGCAAATACACCCAACCAAGCCGAAACACTACTGCATAGTTTGGAACGAGCAGCCGCAGGCATAGGCCTCTATGTAAATGCACACAAGACTGAATATATGTGCTATAATCAAACGGGTGACATCTCCACTCGGAACCCATCTTAAACTAGTAGACAAATTCACTTACCTTGGAAGCAGCGTCGCATCAACCGAAAAGGACATCGACACGAGGTTAACGAGGGCATGGACAGCAATCAATAGGCTATCGATTATATGGAAATCAGACCTAACCGATAAAATGAAACGCAGCTTCTTCCAGGCAGCGGTCGCATCGATACTGCTATATGGATGCACTACATGCACACTATCAAAACGGCTGGAGAAGAAGCTAGACGGCAATTACACAAGAATGTTGCGACCAAACTTGAACAAGTCCTGGCGGCAACACCCTACAAGACACCACCTGTACGGCCACCTGCCTCGTATCACGAAAACTATTCAAGTTAGACGAACCAGACATGTAGGACACTGCTGGAGAAGCAGGGACGAACTCATAAGTGATGTACTCTTATGGACCCCCACACATGGCCGTGCAAAAGCAGGACGACCAGCACGAACATACATTCAGCAACTATGTGAGGATACGGGATGTTGTCTGGAAGACCTGCCTGAGGTGATGAACGATAGGGAGGAGTGGCGAGAGAGGGTCAGGGATATCTGTGCTACCAGCACGACATGATGATGATGATGATGTCACCTTGTAAGACTTTCCTTTTGGTGAAGGCTCCTGTTTTAGCACGAAGGAATGATTTGATTAGGTGCGGCCTATGTGTTATCTAGTTAGGGTTGTCTCTTATCTACTAGTCTTTCTAGGATATGGTTTTCTTTCTTTTAAGATTGGTTGTATTTCTTAGAGCTTGATGGGGATAATTTCATTACATCGCTGTTGCTATTTACTTGTTAGTATTTGGCTAGTTCAAGGTTTTTTTGATTGTTTTCCTGGGTTCTTAGATGGCTAGGTATGCAGCAAAATATAACTTTTTGGTATGGCTCATCAAGACGATAAGAGGGTAATGCACATTTTTTTTTGATAGATAAAAGTCTTCATTGCAATCGCTCCCAGGTCCATTATAGCCCAGAGTGGTTGCACTTGCTAGGGTCCTATCTATGGGTCAACTAATGCTTAATTCATGCTAAACTGAATTGCTTGAAATGGAACTGTTTTGATATTTTAACTGCGTACTTATGTTAAACTGAATTGTTTGAATCTAAACTGTTTGACTAAACTGAATAGCTAGAAATTGAAATGTTTTTGACAAACTGTGTACTCATGTTGAACTGAATTTTTTGAAAAAGAACTCATTATTTGTATAAAAATGGATTTAGCATTAGATAAGCTACAAAGCTTGATATGCATTAAAACCCAACCAACTAACCAACCAACCCAGCTGAATATTTTAAGAAAATAAACAAAACAGCACTTGTGGTTTTTGACGAAAACAAGGGATTTTATTTAATTCAAGTTATAAATAAGAAGGTATTTCATAGAATATTCGGTTACGTGATTAGAACATCGATTGATAAAATCAGAGAAAACGGCTTCGAGCTGATAAAGAAAAGAAGCAGAAGGTACCCCGCAAAAACAATTACCGACACCGACTACGCCGATGACATAGCGCTACTAGCAAATACACCCAACAAGGCCGAAACCCTACAACATTGTTCGGAACGAGCCGCCGCAGGCATTAACCTCCATGTCAATGCACAGTAACTGAATATATGTACTATAATCAAACAGGCGACATTTCTACACTAGGCGGAACCTCTGTGAAACGGGTAGACAAGTTCACCTACCAAGGAAGCAGTGTCTCATCAACCGAAAAAGACATCGACACGCGGCTAACGAAGGCATGGACAGCTATCGATAAGCTATCGATCATATGGAAATCAAACCTGACTGATAGAATGAAACGCAGTTTCTTCCAGGCAGCGGTTGTATCGATACTGCTGTATGGATGCACTACTTGGACGCTAACTTAAAGACTGGAGAAGAAGCTGGACGGCAATTACATAAGAATGTTGCAAGCAATATTGAACAAGTCCTGGCGGCAACACCCCACAAAGCAGCAGCTATACAGCCACCAACCATCCATCACGAAAACTATCCAAGTCAGACGAGCCAGATATGCAGGACACTGCTGGAGAAGCAGGGACGAGCTCATAACTGATGTTCTCCAATGGACCCCCACATATGGCCAAGCAAAAGCAGGACGACCAGCCCGAACTTACATACAGCAGCTATGTGAGGATACGGGATGTAGCCCTGAAGACCTGCTGGAGGCAATAACGATAGGGAAAAGTGGCGAGAGAGGATCAGGGATATCCGTGCTAGTGGCACGACATGATGATGATGATACCCACGAAAATCATCAACTGTGATACAACATATTAACAAATGCATGCCGATGCAAATACACTGGCGACTCCGTTGTTCCGGTAGGAACGTTTATTAACTTCTGGACTTTTTTCGACACGAGGAAAGAGACACAATTCTTAAAAGTCTTTCGTATTATACTATGCTAACAAAACCCAAACGCTCGGTACATCTCGTGGATTTTTAGATCTCAATTCATCTTCACTGGTCAGGACTCGAAAAACTTAACCGTATGCCTCAACGGTTGAAACCCCAACTACTCGACTCCATGGCAGAGAACTCAATCTCTCAACTGTCTGCCTCAGTGGCAGAAAACCCCACTGTCTGTCTACATGGTTCACAGTCAGCCTTCCAACTGCCTGGTCGACCCCAACTTCTCAACATCATGGTCTTAACACACCTTTCAACACCATGGTCGGAACTCAACTTCAACTGTCTGCTTACATGGCCCAAGTCAACTCCCAACTCCTCGACTCCATGGCAGAGGACTCAATTCTCTATGACCCAATGGCAGACTCAATTGTCTGCCTGCCTGGTCCCAGTCAACTCCAAACTGACTGTCCAATGTCAACCTTCCAACTGACTCTTCAAATTCTCGGAAGCATCACTTCCGGGCATGACGTCATTCACACTCCAGTCTCATTTCCTATCTGGGGTTTATAATAGCAATTGTGATTGTCATATCCTTTGGACGCGAGCGCGAAACTGTACCCAATGCTATGCACCTGAACTAAGAGCCGAATAGTTCAAAGCCCAACCAAACTGAATGATGAAATATGATTAACGAAAAATGATTAATATAAAAAATCATTCCGTAATTATATAACAAATGTTTCATTTTACAATTATTTTTATTCATGAATTAATGAATTTGACAAGTATTCACATCGGTCAAAATAGGATCCCCGAGTTTCTTTGCCATTTTTGCCATCGATTAACAAGCTTATTCTTGCCTGTACGACAAAACATCGAAGGTTTAGATACCAAGATATCTTTAAATGCAGTTTTATTTTATCTTTTTAAACGGAATCTGTTTTGCCGTAATAAAGCGTTTGGAAGCTTGAAAAAATATTTTTCGGTGTGTGAGAGATCAGGAAAATATGTTGGGTGGGCCAAAATCTCCTATCCTACTTTATTGACCCTCGGCAGTGTGATCCTGGCAACATGTGGCCGAATATTGTTATGAAGAAAATCTGGACCTCTTCGATAAACGAGTGCCGGTCATTTTGCTTTACTGAATCGGCAGTTCATCCTGTTGCAAGCAGGAAACTTCCGCAGTGATGCTCTACTGAGAATCCACCAAGCTGTAATGGACACCACTAATGGCAAATCACCAGACATTTGCCATAATCTTCTATTCATGCAATATCGGTCTCGGAAAGTGTCTGAATGTTTCGTCATGATCAAACCATTGAACCGATCATTTATGTTTGTCATAAAGGATCGATTTTTCGTCATAAACCATAATTCAATCAAGAAATGGATTATTAGAGATCCCTAGAAATAGCATTGAACACATTTCTAAACGTTAAGCTCTTTGAGATTCACTGAAAGATCCCTTTTAAATTTCAACTTTATTTTTAGGTTCCATATGGCCTTAGGAAGCATTGCTTCATCAACCGAGATAAACATCAACACGCGACTAGCAAAGGCACGAATAACTCTCGATAGCCTATCGGTCTTATGGATGTCAGACCTGACCGATAAAATGAAACGCCATTTTTTTCCAAGCAGGGGTCGTATCTATACTGCAGTATAAATGCGCAACATAGATGCTAACTTAATGTGTGGAGAAAAAGCTTGACAGCAGCTACACAAGGATGCTGCGAGCAATATTAAACAAGTCCAAGAGGCTGCACCCCACGAAACATCAGCTGTACGGCCACATAACACCCATCACGAAAACCATACAAGTTAGACGAACCGGATATGCGGGACACTGCTGGAGAAATAGAGACGAACTCATAAGTGACACACTCCTGTGGACCCCTTCACATGGATGAGCAAAGGCAGGACGACCAGCTAGAACCTATATACAATAGCTCTGTGCTGATACAGGATGTAGCCTTGAAGGCGCACCGTAAGCGATGGATGATAGAGAAGGGTGGCGAGAGAGGGTCAGGAAGATCCATGCTGATGGCGCGACATGATGATAGCCATTCTGTAGCGAGGAATTGTCTTCCTGGACCATTAGAAGAACATTTGCATCTCCTGAACAAGTCTTTGAAATATATTATTCATTTTTGTTGCCTGATAAGTCCAGAGTCGGTGGTGATGAACAGCAGGTGTTTTAATTAGGTATATTTGCAGAGACGGCTGGTACTGGTGGAAGAGTGAGTCAGCGTGCCTTTAAGTGGATTCTTAGTTTTCTCCACTATCATCAGGAGAGATGTAGACTTTTCCAGTCCAAGTGTTCACTACTGAATGAATGAAAGAGAGAGAGAGAGAGAGAGAGAGAGAGAGAGAGAGAGAGAGAGAGAGTGCGTGCGTGTGTGTGTGTGTGTGTGTGTGTTTCTGTTTAGTGCCGATAGGCCTTTTTTTAAGGCATGCGCTGTCCCTTCTTCCTTCAGGAGCTTCTGGGAACTGCTACTATTTGTATTTATTTCTTGTTTTTTGTTCCTTTTTTATTAATCTCCACAGTACCACAACTCTTCTACAGGGATGGGTTTGTAATTAGATAATCCACGAAGGTTTATATGTCATTAAATAAACACCGGACATTGGCATGATGGTTAGAGTGTTAACCAATCGCCCGGGAGACCTGGGTTCAATCCCAGGTCAAGTTATACCAAAGACTTCGCCGGATTTTTTGGTCATGGTAATTCAATTCCCAATATAATTCCTCTACTTAAAAAAAGAAAATGTAGATCTAAAAACATTCGTACTGCTTGAAAATAATCAACCAGTTCCGTAATGCCTAGTCAAACGAAAAAAAAAGATAATCTATAAAAGTGCTCAATACACCAAAACTATTGGCCTAGTGCTTATAGTGTTCGCCAATGGTCTTGGAGACCTGGGTTCAATCTCAGGTCGCCTCATACCAAAGAAACGAAAAATGGTACTTGATGCCTCCTTGCTTAACACTCAACATTTTAAGGTACGGATCAAGGATGAAGTGGAGCAATCCAGGGTAAGGATTAGCGCCCTCCCCTACACGATGGTGTTGAAGCTATCGAAAAAGGAGCCTTCGGGTCACCCTCAACTACGGTCGCCAACAGCAATAACAATAACAACGACAAAAATAAAGAAAACGAAACCAAACATTCAGTTTATTAAAACATTATCAATGAGAAAAATTGTAAACATCAACTCAATAGCTAGTTAAAGTAATTACACGTAGAATTAAATATAATTGACAATAATTAATTGAATTAAATACATCACATAATCACCAAATTTCAACTGGATTTAATAAATTCTGAAAGATTTATATAACTGGATTATACTAATTCCTATTAGCCTTATCAAATTTATTAATTCTAATGTAATAATTCAAGAAGATCGATTATAGATAATGAATTCAACAGAAACAGAATTTTAAAAAATAGTCTTCTGGCAAAAATACCAAAAGATGTAATTTTGATGGCTCAGTTTTTCTTTTATTAAACCAGGAGTCAAACGCTTTGGTTTTTGGTTGATTAAAGTTTTTTTTACACAAATTTACGCCATATTTTGTCGGAAGGTTTCATAAATTTCTATTTGGAAAGAGATTTTGCAAATTGAACATTAACCTATCAGAACTATATGCTTTCTATTGCAAATGTCTTCAAACAGGTTTGAAGTATTTATCACTATAGTACAACAACCCAAGATCCAAAGGGAACGGGGAATAAAGGTAACGAAGATTTTTAGGCCGGGAGCCTCACCATTAATGTCGATGCATCTCGAATTCTAACATTCATTTCTACCGTTTTTTTCCCTTTTTTTTTTTTCGTATCAGCATATTGCCCAGTCGGCTGGGATTGAAGAATACACCGACTGCATCTCTGTAGACGGGAGAGACCCCCCACCTACCAACGAGTGTCCTGAAAATGACACTAAACAATCTGATTATGAAGTTTCCGTAATGCTGGAGTTTTGAGGCCTCGGAGTGTATTGTAAGGTTTGAAAGGGTTTTACTGTGAGAGGGAGTTAGAGACCGAACAGAACTGCAATATATGACCCCCACTCTTATGGCCATCAGCGTTGTGTCTTTCTCGTTCTCCAGTGCTCAACCGGAGGCCCGTGGCCCACTCTGCTGGCTTTCTCTACTGCATCTTATCACCAACTGGTCTGGTCCCCAAACTCCATCGGGGGTCCCGAGGGCCCCTTCTGCTGGGTGCTGGCTTTCCCTACCTCAACTTTTCTCCAACTCGTCTAAACTCCAACTCGTCTGAACTCCAACTCGTCCTCACTGAGTTATATAATAGTTCAATCGCCCACTCAATCGCCCACTCAATCTTTGGAATGGCATGTTTGATCGTCATCAAGCAGAAATAACTGTCATGCAATTCAGAGGTCACTCTCTTCTGGTGCATCACTCTATGAATATATCGTGGGCTTTGACCTTGTCCCATTTCGTCAGCAAAATCCGCCTACGCGATTTCTTTCGATTACTGGCCATTGGAATGTGTCACTTCCTTCCGGTGCATCACTTCGGAATGGCATGTTTGACCGGGTCGAAGGTCAATATACAACACCAGCACCTGTCCTAGAAAATGACATGCATAAACTCGTATGGGACTTTGACATTCAAACGGATCACCTAATCCCTGCTAGAAGACCAGACATTATATTAATCAACAAAAAAAAGAGAATCTGCAAAATTGTTGACTTTGTTGTCCCGGCGGACCACAGAATTAATCTGAAGGAAAGTGAAAAAAAAGATAAGTCCTTCGACCTTGCTAGAGAATTGAAAAAGCTGTAGAACATGAAAGTTACGATTGTGCCAATTGTGATTGATGCTTTAGGCACAAAAACTAAAGGATTATTTAAAGGCATGGAGGACTTGGAAGTTGGCGGACGGGTAGAGACTATCCAAACGACAGCATTGCTAAGAACGGCCAGAATCCTGAAACGAGTCCTGGAGACCCGAGGAGACTTGCTGTCACTCAGACTACAATGAAAAACCACCGGCTAACACTGTGAAAAACTCTAAAGAAGCAAATAATAATAATTTCATAAAAAACTTAAACTTCGCCAAAAAATACTGGAAAATATTACCGGTGAATGAATATTTTTAAAGACCAATTTCTCTCATTTTTTTTTCCTTTGAATTTTATCAGTAACAGTTTAGTATAATTTAGTTTAATGAAATAGAAGTGGGTATTTACTAATTAGATGATTTCTAAACCAATACATAAAACTTTGAAAGTCATGGGAAGCAGCATGGTGTATATGAAGGAAGGAAGGATGAACCCCACGTCGGGTCAACGGCGCGCTTCACCTGATGCTGAGCGGAAGAACCTCAAAGGTCAACGGTCAGGGTCAATTGGTTCAGTCAGGAAACTACAGCTATTCATCTATAAGAGTGACATCTACTGATGAGATAAAAATACAGCCATCAAAAGATTGCCATGACTTACACACACGCGCACGCGCGGACACACACACACACACACACATATATATATATATATATATATATATATATATATATATATATATATATGTGTGCGTGCACGTGTGTGTGGGTAAGTCAACTTCTACAATCATATATATATATATATATATATGATTGTGGAGTTAATTATTTAATGATTATAGTGCATACAAGTGTTATTTTTTATGGGTTATTTCAATCGACAGGAACATCTCATAAGAATATTAGGTGTACCGTGTCTCTCCAAATAATGTTTGTGGAGAAGTTCCTGTTGCGTAGCAAATAATGTTGTGTTAGACTGCGACATCGCAATAATCCAGTTCCATATATAATATATATTATTTAAATATGATACCAGAGGTAATACATACATACATACATACATATATATATATATATATATATACTCTCATCATCTTCCGGCAGGTCTTCTAGGGTGCATCCTCTGTCCATACAAGCTGTTTTAGATAAGATCTAGTTGGTCGTCCAATACTTCTACATTCGTATGAAGGTATCCCTCGGAAAATGCCGCTTATGAGTTCGTCATTGCTTCCACACGTCTCGTTCGTCTTATTTTGATGGTTTTAGAGATGGGAGGTAGGTGGTCGTACAGCTGCTGTTTTGTGGGATCTTGCTTCCATAATTTGTTCAGTATAGCTCGTAGCATCTTTGTGCTGTTCCCGTCTAACTTTTTCTCCATACGCTTAGTCAGTTTCTATGTGGTGCATCCATATAGTAGAATTGACACGTCCGCTGCTGGAAAAAAAGCTGAGTTTGATTTTATCGTATTGGTTTTACTCCAGCATGATCGATAATCTTTCAATCACTATTTATCCCTTTACTAGTTGCATATTGATGTAATTTTTAGTAAATGTGACGTTGTTGTAAATGTGAACTTGTCCACAATTTTTAGAGAACCACCATTCAGTCTTCAGATGACACCTTTTGGATTAAAACATATGTATTCAGTTTTGCGTGCATATAAATGGGGGCCAATACCGCCTGATGGTTGAAATAAGTCTGTTTAGAAATTATTTGCTTTTGATCGGACCGTTTGCTGAAAAAACAACCCCAGAAAAAAATGTTGGAGACGTTTGTGGCGTAACGGTGATCGTCGTAGGGAGTGAACAGGAAGACCCGACCGTTTGCTGATAAAACAACCCTAGAAAAAAATGTTGGAGACGTTTGTGGCGTAACGGTGATCGTCGTAGGGAGTGAACAGGAAGACCCGACCGTTTGCTGAAAAAACAACCCTAGAAAAAAATGTTGGAGACGTTTGTGGCGTAACGGTGATCGTCGTAGGGAGTGAACAGGAAGACCCGACCGTTTGCTGAAAAAACAACCCCAGAAAAAAATGTTGGAGACGTTTGTGGCGTAACGGTGATCGTCGTAGGGAGTGAACAGGAAGACCCGACCGTTTGCTGAAAAAACAACTCCAGAAAAAAATGTTGGAGACGTTTGTGGCGTAACGGTGATCGTCGTAGGGAGTGAACAGGAAGACCCGACTATTTGCTGAAAAAACAACTCCTGAAAAAATGTTGGAGACGTTTGTGGCGTAATGGTGATCGTCGTAGGGAGTGAACAGGAAGACCCGAGTTCAAATTCTGGATGAGGCTGATCGCATTTCACGTAACTCTAATACCAATGGGAAATATATGCATCTAACTATTCCCCCATTAGTTATGGGTAAATCGAGCTTTTTAACTTTGGTTTGGCAACCATTCTGGGAGAAGAAAAACTCTGAAATCAAACATGTTAAACAACACTGACAAATTGATTCTATATCGCACCTTGAATAAATAGTAAGTTGTAAGTTGGCCGATGTGTAGTGTGTGTGGGGGTTACTCCTTTCCTTGGATTACTCTGCTTACCCCTAATCCGTGCCTTATGATGCTGAGTGTTAAGCAAGGAGGCATCAAGTACCATTTTTAGAGTCTTTGGTATGACTCAATCTGGGATTGAACCCAATCTCCCGAGACATGCACAAAAAATTCAAACTTGAAAGCACAGTGAACATGATTCCCTAACCCCTACGCACAACATAACCCCATACGAATTAGTTGTCTGAATTTTTTAGATGAAGCTTGTTGATTATTATCGTTCAGGGTTTTCGGACTATTGTCTTCATCTTTATTGGGACACACAGTTATAGGCGTTGGTTCCCTAAGCTTCTAATGAGACAATCATCTGGAGGTTGCAGGTTCGATCCTGATTGTAGGCGATTAATAATACAGGAATACTTAGCATTTATACCTGGTTATGTTTAACGGAGTCAGAGCTGGTGACTACCGTTGATTTAATGAAAGACGTGGTTCGAAGATCCATGTAGGCTCCTGAGTTTCGACAGACATCTAGAGAGGGCCGGAGGACATATTGTCCGAAACGTTGTGAACATAACAATAAAGATGAAGATACTAATCTGAAAACCCCGAACGATAAAAAACCCCTTACGAATTGACTTGCTTTTAGGATCAATCAATCCAAAATGTTTTACTATTCTACCCATACGGGGAAAGACAAGCGGTAGATACAGGCAGATCGAAATGCAAATCGCTTTATCCTGAATTCGAAATCGCTTCGTCTAGTTCATATTCTTTGAAGATAACAATTACGCCATCGTAAGTGTTGTGAAAAAATGTAGGCATATACGTAATATATTCATTAAAATGTTTTTGAAAAAAAGTCTTTTCCATCCTCCGTTTTCTTTGATTTACAGATTATTTATAAAGATAAGCTTAAAGATTTCAGTTTACTTTCGTTTGCTCTTATTCGCGAATGTTCGATTCGCTGAATAGCACTGATCAATGCAAATACTTCGATCTCCACTGCATATTTTCCTTGGTGCTTTATACCTTGAGTTCATTGTTCATTCAAGTGTCCCGCTTTTTAAAGTCGTCTCTTTTACCCGGCCCTTTGAAAGGAGGCAAGCGTCTTTTTAGATAAATATATATACAATTAGTTATTCAAAAAGGAGAGTCACTTCTTTTTCTTCTTCTTCTTCTTTATACGCTGAAGAGTTTGAAAAAAGTTTAATCACATTAAAGATTTCTTTTCTTTTTTTTTTTTTTTTTACTTTCATATTTTAAAAATCCTACGCACGATGAATCGGAGTGGAATGAATTCATATATCAATTAATAAATCAACTAAAAAAATTGGAAAAAAAAAAAAATTAATTTAGTTTTATCAAAGGAACTGAACCAAACGCCCAGAATTTATCGGGCAGAATCAACTTCCTGATTTAAAAAAAAAAAAAACAACATTCTTTTTTTTTTTCCAAATAGTATTTTTTATGACGTTGTTAAGAGTTGGAGATCTTGAGAACTAATCTGATGATCGAGGCAGATTATGAAGAAAGACCTGTAATTTATTCAAGAAGCTATTTTGTTCTACTTTTATCTTATTTTCTTTTAATATCATATCTTTTCCTTTCTTTTTCCTTTCTAGTCTTTTTCTAGAATTTCCTTCTTGAAAAAAAGAAGCTGGAAGAGTATTTTGTTCACTTTATTTAGTCAATTCTTCATCTCATTTAATATTTCTTTTTACTCCTTGAGAGTTTTTCACATCAGTTTTAGCTGATGGTATTTCACTGGAGTTTAAGTGACAGCATGTCTCTTCAAGTCCAGGACTCTTCTCAGTATTCTGGCCGTTCTCAATAATGTTGTATTTTGGATAGTCTCCACTCATCCGCCAGTCCCTTAAGTAATTCTTTAGTTACTATACCAAAAGTACCAATCACAATTGGTATAATTGTCACCATGTTCCATAGTTTTTTTTCCACTCCCTAAAAAGGTCCAGGTACGTATCCTTCTTTTCTCTTTCTTTCAATGATAAGGTTTGGTCTTCTAGCCGAGAGTAGGTGATACTTTTTTATATTAAAGCCCCATAGGAGTTTATATGTGTCAATATCTGGGATAGGTGCTGAGTTGTGTATCTATCATTTGTTCGTATGGTCAAATTTAAATTCCTTGCACTATTCCCAGTGGATCACTCTGCTCAACCAGTCGTGTCTAGTTTTATACTCCGTCTGTACTATTTTGCTGCATTCGCTTATTATGTGATTGGTCGTTTCGTCTCTATCATCACATAACCTACATTTGCTATTTTGTTGCGTCTTATCTATTTTAGCTTTGATTTAATTGGTTATTATGGCGTTGTTTTGTGCTGCTCTTTGAAGAGATTGTGTTTCTTTCTTAAAGTTTCCTTTTCTTAGCCACGTCCAGGTTATTTTGTTGTGAGATGTTTATTAGTAGTTTAAAACGCCCGTAGAGTTGTTTTTCTTCCTATTTTTGTCTCCTAGTTATTGTCATTCTGTTGTCCATCGTGTTTTCAGTATCGTTTTTGATGGCTATAGTCAGTCCTCCCTCGTGCTTTTCAGTGTCGTCTTCAAGTCGTTGTATCGGTGCGTTAACGCTGTCTTCAATGCTGGCAAGTCCTTTTCCCCCCTCCCTCCTTTCTTGATACATATATTCTCTCAACGTCGTCTCTGGAATATAATGCTTTATTCACGGTCATTAGTTTTCTTATTCTTTGGTCCATTTGCTTAAGTTCTTCTCTGGTCGACTTCAAAAAGGGCCCCGAATATCTAACAAATGGTACAGCCCAGGTATTTATTCTTTTGACAAGGTTCTTTTCAAAGAGTTTTGTCTCGAGTAGCTTGCTAGTTCTCCTGAGATATTCTTTCTTAATTTTTTCTTTCATCTCCACTTGTTTGATGGTGTCAACCTCCAAGACGCCCAAGTATTTGTACGTTTCCTTTTCTCCAAGAGTTCTAATCTTGTCTTGGTTTTGTAGTTCCATTTTGTTAGTCAGATGTCGTTTGCCACTTTTCATTACAAGCATTGCTCATTTTTCTATGCCAAATTCCATTCCTATGTCCAGACAGTATTGATGTTATATAATGTTTCATTCGATTCTTTTTTTATTTTTGTCAATTCTTCTTCTTATAGTTTCTGCTTTTAATTTTTCAT
The DNA here is from genome assembly GCA_963585895.1 of Sepioteuthis lessoniana. Lineage (NCBI taxonomy): Eukaryota > Metazoa > Mollusca > Cephalopoda > Myopsida > Loliginidae > Sepioteuthis > Sepioteuthis lessoniana. Next base: position 32,840 of record CAUZXS010001714.1, on the reverse strand, counting down.
TTTTTCTTTCATTTTTTTCTTCCGTTCTTTCTTTCTCGTTTTATATCTCTTTTCTTTCTTTCTTTCTTTCTTTCTTTCTTTCTTTCTTTATTTATTTATTTTTTCTTTCTTTCATTCTTTATTTCTCGTTTAATATCTCTTTTCTTTCTTTCTTTCTTTCATTCTTTCTTTCTTTCTTCTTAGACATTACTAAACATATTTTCGTAGTACGCAAAAAGGTAAGAAAAATTTCCATCCTTGAAAATCAGCATCTGAAATCTTGACTATCACCGGAACTCAGTTTTACAGCGTTCTTTCTTTCTTTCTTTCTTTCTTTCTTTCTTTCTCTCCTACTTTAAAAATATTATCATTCTTATCTTTTTTTTAATTCTTTTTGAAATTCTTTCTTTCCACATTACCTAATCTCTCCCGCCTCTATTTGCTGATTTAATTTGAGATTTATTTTTTAGTTCCTTTTGAAAAATAATTTTCATTTTCATTTAAGGGTTTTGAAATAGTAAACCCCTTCTATAAAAACCCGGAATGCAGGTACAAAATATGAAGGCCACTTGAACTTCTACCAAAAAGAATAAGTAGAACGTATTATGATGTTATCGTTATTGATTTAGTATCTTAGACAAAAGTAGAAAGACATGAAGTCTTTAAGAAACTCTATTCTTTCTTGTGACTGTTTAAAAAGCTTCAATAATCTAATAATTTTAAAATTGATATGAAGTAAATCTGGTAACTTGAAAAAAATACTCATTGTTCTTTGACCAAACTGTGGATTATTCGATGGCTCATTTGAACGCAATAAAAGATATCAGAAAATAGTCTTGTGACAGACAGAGGCGGTTATTTCCAAAATTGGACGAAGCAAATGAGATAGATCGTGTTGAAGATTTTTTATAAATCAGTCTAGTTCGGATGAAACAAAAATAGATTTTCATTACAATATACAGATGAAAGACTTTGAAATAAAACAGATGAAATAAAATGTCGTATATGAGTTCAATTCTATAACCAATTTCAATGTCTTCAAAACAGTCGATTATTTTGCACCAGTAATGCCGAACCAATGTTACATTAAAATGAATTTGAGTTATTTGAGCATACTGTTGGTGTAACATGTGTATATTGTTATTGTAACATGTACATACTGTTAGTGTAACATGTGTATATTGTTATTGTAATATGTGCATACTGTTAGTGTAACATGTGTATATTGTTATTGTAATATGTGCATACTGTTAGTGTAACATGTGTATATTGTTATCGTAACATGTGCATACTGTTAGTGTAACATGTGTATATTGTTATTGTAATATGTGCATACTGTTAGTGTAACATGTGTATATTGTTATTGTAACATGTGCATACTGTTAGTGTAACATGTGTATATTGTTATTGTAATATGTGCATACTGTTAGTGTAACATGTGTATATTGTTATTGTAATATGTGCATACTGTTAGTGTAACATGTGTATATTGTTATTGTAACATGTGCATACTGTTAGTGTAACATGTGTATATTGTTATTGTAATATGTGCATACTGTTAGTGTAACATGTGTATATTGTTATTGTAATATGTGCATACTGTTAGTGTAACATGTGTATATTGTTATTGTAATATGTGCATAACTGGGACATTGGCCCAGCGGTTAGAGTGTTCGCCAATGGCCCGGGAGACCTGGGTTCAATCCCAGGTCGAGTCATACCAAAGACTTTAAAAATGGTACTTGATACCACCTTGCTTAACACTCAGCATTATAAGGTACGGTTCAAGGGTAAAGTGGAGCAATCCTGGGAATAGAGTAGCGCCCTCCCCTACACCTTGGTGTAGTAGCTATCGAAAAGGGAGCCTTCGGGTCACCCTTGACTATGGTCGCTAACTTTACTTACTTAATATGTGCATACCGTTAGTGTAACATGTGTATATTGTTATTGTAATATGTGCATACTGTTAGTGTAACATGTGTATATTGTTATTGTAATATGTGCATACTGTTAATGCAAAGTGTGCATATTGTTATTGTAACATGTGCATACTGTTAATGTAAAGTGTGTTTATTGGTATTGTAACATGTGTATACTGTCAATATAACGTGTGCATATTATTTTAACCTATGCACACTGTTAATGTAAAGAGTGCATATTGTTATTGTAACATGTGCATACTGTTAATGTAAAGTGTGCATATTGGTATTGTAACATGTGTATACTGTCAATATAACGTGTGCATATCATTATTGTAACATGTGTGTACTGTTAATATAACATGTGCATATTGTTATTGTAAAATGTGCACACTGTTAATGTAAAGTGTGCATATTGTTATTGTAACATGTGCATACTGTTAATGTAACGTGAGCATATTATTATTGTAACATGTGCATACTGTTAATAGAACGTGTGCATATTGTTATTGTAACATGTGCATACTGTTAATATAACGTTTGCATATTGTTATTGTAACATGTGCATACTGTTAATGTAAAATGTGCATATTGGTATTGTAACATGTGTATACTGTCAATATAACGTGTGCATATTATTATTGTAACATGTGTGTACTGTTAATATAACATGTGCATATTGTTATTGTAAAATGTGCACACTGTTAATGTAAAGTGTCTATATTGTTATTGTAACATGTGCATACTGTTAATGTAACATGTTCATATTGTTATTGTAACATGTGCATATCGTTAATGTAACGTGTGCATATTGTTATTGTAACATGTGCATACTGTTAATGTAACGTGTGCATATTGTAACTGTAACATGCACATATTTCTACTCCTTGATTTTGGAGCAAACACAGGCTTTTAAAAATTTGTTTCAATCAATTTTTGTCGAAAATTTACGCTGTTTTGTAAAATGAAAAAAAAAATGGTCGGTTTGTGCGTACAAATTTATCATGAAAAATTGAGGTGCAAACTTTAAAATTGTTTTCTTCCTCGGACATATATGCTAATTTAATACAAAACACCTTCATAGTTATGAGACAAATTCTGAACTTTCTGTAAAATTTTACTTTTTTAGTAGCCCAGTCGGCTGGGGCTGTTGAATACACCGGTTGCATCACTGGATATGACACTAAACAATTTGATGGCGAGGTTCCAGTAAGGCTGAAGCTTTGAGGAAGGCGTAGTACCCCTTCATTGCCATTGCTCACAGGTCCACTCTGACCCAGAATGTTTGCATCTGATAAGGGTCCTATCTATGGGTCAAATAGAATTGAGTTTACTGTTTTTCCATTTAAACTGCGTATGTATGCTAAATTGAAATGATTAAACTAGAACTGTTTTGGCATTTAAACGGCGTAATTATGCTAAACTGAATTACTTGAAATGGATGTGTTTTGACTTTTAAACAGCGCACTTATGCAGAAATAAATTGTTCGAAATGGAACTGTTTTGGAAATTGAAACTGTACTTACTCGAGGCTGAATTGTTTGAATTAGAAATTTTTTTGACCAACAGTTCTATAGCAAGTTATTCCGTTTAGTCAATTAAACTGTCAGCTCATGCTAAACTAAATAGTTTGAAATTATTTGTATAAAATGGATTTGACATTAAATAACCTACAAAGGTTGATATGCCATAAAACCCAAACAACCAACAAATAAACTGTAAATTTATGTTAAAAAGAATTGTTTGAAATAGAACTGTTCATTTGTATAAAAATGAATTTGGTATAAAATAGGTTAATATGCCACAAAACTAAAACAAACAATACTTTTTGGTAAATTATCAACCCTAAGAAAGAATAAAGAGAGATACGTTTTTATACAGAAATGCGTTGACGTGTTTTCATCATGCCGCTATATAACAGAGAGAGAGAGAGAGAGAGAGAGTGAGAGAGACAGAGAGACAGAAATTTAATTGTATAAGTAATTTTGAATAGAATTATTAGTGTTAAATAGCGATACTTGAAATTGAATGTTTAAATTGAATTATGGTTATTAGATAGCAATAATTCGAACTTGTTGGTTTGGTTGGTTGGTTGGTTGGATTTTTATGGCACATCAATCTTTGTAGGTCATTAATTGCCAAATCCATTTTTAAACGAATAATCAGTTTTATTTCTAATAATTCTGTCTAGCATGAGTACAAAGTTTAATAGTCAAAAACATTTCTATTTCAAGATATTCAGTTTAGTCAAACAGTTCTAATTCATCTAACTCAGTTTAGTATAAGTATAGATTTTGTTTACACTCAGCTAAATGTCAAAACAGTTCTATATTAAAGAATTCAGTTTAGCGTAAGTACTAATTCAATGTCAAAAACAGTTCATTTCAAACAATTTAGTTTAGGATAAGCACGCAGTTTAAATGTTAGTATAGTTTAATTGTCAAAAACATTTCTATTTCAAGCTATTCAGTTTTGCATAACTTTTTTAATTAAGAAAATTCAGTTTTGCATAACAATGAAGTTTACTTCTCTTTAGCCTATACAGAGGACCCTTATCAGGTGCTACCACTCCGAGCCAGAGTGAACCTGGAAGAGATGGCAATAAAGCTTCTTGGTTTCCTGCTTGAAGCACTCGTCAGACACAGTGACAGATATATGGATTGATAAAGGCGTAGTGACTGATAAGGAGATTGATGGAGGCACCGTGACATATAGAGAGATTGATGTAAACGCAGTGACAGATAAAGAGAGTATAGGTCACTATGCTTACACCACTCTTTTTATCTAAGATTGATAAACGCACAGTGTGAGATAAAGAGATTGATGTAGGTAACTGTGACGGATTATGAGATTGATAAAGCACAGTGAGAGATAAAGAGATTAATGTAAGCACAGTGACAGATAAAGAGATTGATGTAGGCACAGTGACATACAAAGAGGTTGATGTAGGCAATATGACAGATAAAGAGATGGATGTCGGCAAAGTGAGAGGTAAAGAGATTGATGTAGGCACAGTGACAGAAAAGGAGGTTGATGTAGGCAATATGACAGATAAAGAGGTTGATGTAGGCAAAGTGAGAGATAAAGAGATTGATGAAGGCACAGTGACAGAAAAGGAGGCTAATGTAGGCAATATGACAGATAAAGAGATTGATGTAGGCACAGTGTCAGAAAAGGAGATTGATAAGAGCACAGCGTCAGGTAAAGACATTCATAAAGGCGCAGTGACAGAGAAAGAGAATCATGTTGGTAACACTGACAGATAAAGAGATTGATAAAGGCAGAGTGTCAGATAAAGAGGTTGATGTGGGTAACAGTGACACATAAAGACATTGATAAAGGAACAGTGACATAAAAAGGTTGATGTATGTAACAGTAACAGATAAAGACATTGATGTAGCCACAGTGACAGATAAAAAGATTGATAAAGGCACAGTGACAGATTAAGAGATTGATGGAGGCACCGTGACATACAGAGAGATTGATAAAGCCACAGTGACAGATAAAGAGATTGATAAAGGCAAAGTGACAGATAAAGAGAATTATGTAGGCACAGTGACAGATAAAGAGGTTGGTGTAGGCACAGAAATTATGAAATCTTCCGAAGGATTCCAAGATTTCATTATATTAGAACATAGAAATCCATATAATATATCAAGAGAAGTATTGTAAAAAGTAACATACAAGGATTGTTTATAAAGTTCTTAACCTAATCCAGATTTTAGAATTGTCTAACTGATCTCACATTTGTACGGGCAGAAATTAAGACAGAAATATGAATTAGATTTGTTCTTGTTTTATAAGAAATAGTTGTGCGTTGGAAAAACCAAAATGGCTTCCGGAGAAATAGATCCACAACCTCACAAATATTGACCATCCGTAGAATCCTTGAAGGCGTCCGGGCAAAAAACCTTCAGGCGACATTACTATTTGTCGACTTTACCAAGGCCTTCGATTCCATCCACAGAGGGAAAATGGAACTGATCCTACTAGCATACGGCCTACCAAAAGAAACCGTAGCAGCAATAATGATCCTCTACAAAAACACAAAAGTAAAGGTACGTTCACCAGATGGAGACACGGAATACTTCGACATTGTTGCAGGAGTACTACAAGGAGACACGCTAGCCCCATACCTCTTTATCATCTGTCTAGACTACGTGCTTAGAACTTCGATCGACAAAACCAGAGAAAATGGCTTCGAGCTGACTAAGAAAACAAGCAAAAGGTACCCCGCAAAAACAATCACTGACGCCGACTAGGCTGATGACTTAGCGTTACTGGCGAATACGCCTAATCAAGCAGAGACACTACTGCATAGCTTGGAACGAGCTGCAGCAGGCATTGGCCTCCATGTCAATGCGCACAAAACTGAATATATGTGTTACAACCAAACAGGCAACATTACCACTCTAGACGGAGCCTTTCTGAGGCTAGTGGACAAATTCACCTACCTAGGAAGTAGCGTCTCATCAACAGAAAACGACATAGACACACGGCTGACGAAAGCATGGACGGCTATAGATTGGCTCTCAATAATATGGAAATCAGACCTGACCGATGAAATGAAGCGCAGTTTCTTCCAGGCAGCAGTTGTATCGATACTGCTATATGGATGCACTTCATGGACGCTAACCAAACGGCTGGAGAAGAAACTTGACGGCAACTACACAAGAATGTTGAGAGCAATACTGAACAAGTCCTGGCGACAACACCCCACGAGACGCCAACTGTACGGCCACCTGCCTCCCATCACGAAAACTATACAGGACACTGCTGGAGAAGCAAAGACGAGCTCGTTAGTGACGTACTACTATGAACCCCCACATATGGCCAAGCAAAAGCAGGACGACCAGCCCGAACTTACATACAGCAGCTATGTGAGGACACAGGATGTAACCCAGAAGACCTGCCGGAGGTGATGAACGATAGGGAAAAGTGGCGAGAGATGGTCAAGGATATCCGTGCTGTCGGCACGTCTTGATGATGATGATAATAATAATCTTCAGCTATGGCTCTTCTTTCTGGTTGAGGTTTAACATTTTTTCAATAAACCGTGGTGTAATGGTTATCGTCGTAGGAAATGAACACGGCGACACGAGTTCAAATCCTAACGAGACGGATTGCATTTCACATAGCACTAATACCCTTGGAAAAAGTATGAATCCAAATATTCTCCCTCCAGCTATGGGTAAATAGTAGGGCCGACTAGGTTCTTCAGCCTTGGTTAGGCAACTCGTCTAGGAGAAAGAAAACTCTGAATTCAGACCTGTTAAACTCCGCTTTAAAAATTGACCTTTTGTCATATCCTACCCGAGCGGAGGGGTTGGGTAAATATGTATAGGGTGTCTCAATATACATGGGACCCATGTGTTTGCTAATAACATAACTACTACTAATAATTTTGTGTTCTTTTTTGTTTCAGATTTGAAAATAGTTTACCATAACATTAATTAACCCTTGATCACAATGCCCTTGGACAAGAGAGAGAAAAATATTTTGCGTCATTTACTTGGAGACAAAATCATTCAAAACTGTGCAAGTAAAATTTCGCAGGAAGTTTAACTTAAACATTAATCCCCAGAAAAGCCTAATTCATCGTTGGCTTCAAAAATTCGAAAGGTTAGTAAACTACCTCAACTAGAAGGCAGAAAATCCCAAATCTGGCAGGAAGCTGACTGCAACATGTCCTGACAATGTGGATACAGTGAGAGATTCCGTCCGAAGGAGTCCGAAAAAGTCCCTCCTAAGACGTTCCCAAGAACTTTGTCTTTCACGTGCATCGTAGCAAGAATCTTAAAAAAGGACCTTCAACTGTACCAATACAGAATCCAGATCAAGGATAAACTCACGCCAGCTGACATGGAATTTCTTGTGTCATTCATAAATCATTATCATATTAATGGGTTTCATCTATTTTGAAACACCCTTTATATGAGTTCAGAAGTCCACATAACAGATGCAGCGAGGGGACAATTAATCCTTTAACAGATGAAGGATGAAAACTATTGGTTAAAATATTGTATTACAACACATTGAATGAAATCGATATTTTCAAGTGCAGATTAGGGAGTAAAACTTCACTTCAGAAAGTCAAATTTTGGAGGAAGGTTAAAGAATATCATATTTACCCAACCCCTCCGCTCGGGCAGGATATGACACAAGGTAAGTTTTTAAGCGGAGTTTAACAGGTTTGAATTCAGAGTTTTCCTTCTCCTAGACTAGTTGCCTAACCGAACCCAGTCTTCCCTACTATTTACCTATAGCTGGAGGGAGAATAATCGGATTCATACCTTTCCCAAGGGTATTAGTGCTATGTGAAATGCGATCAGTCTCGTCCAGGATTTGAACTCGTGTCGCCGTGTCAATTTCCTATGATGATAACCATTACACCACAGGCACCCCCACAAGGAAGGTTAAAGAATATAACGACTGAATATGAAGATAATCATACAAAAGGAGGAGAGTGTTCGCCAATGGTCCGGGAAACCGGGGTTCGATCCCAAGTCGAGTCATACCAAAGACTCAAAAAATGGTACTTGACGCTGCCTTGCTTAGCACTAAGCATTATAAGGTGCGGATCAAGGGTAAAGTGAAGCAATCCAGGGAATGATGAAGCACCCTTCCCTACACTTCGATGTAGCAGCTATTGAAAAAGGAGCTTTCGGGTCACTCCCGACTAAGGTCGCCAACTTTACTTACATGGAACAATATAAGCAGTCTGTTTCCGACATTCAAATAATTGACGAAAGAAAAAATAGCTTTTGTTTTTAACATTATCATCAAGGTATCCCGACAGCATTGATTCCATTGTTTATATATTGCTATCCGTCTCTATCAGCCATCGCACTTGGTAAGTCCTGCAGACGGTATGAAGTGTCCGTATAGAGCAGATGACTATAAGTTTTTATTCGAGGGCCAAAAAGTAGTTTGTCCATGTGTAGGATTCTGGTAGATAACGTCGCTTATAGGTGTGACCTAAGTCCTCCAGCATGCCATATTCTCTTTCCTTTTATGTTTTGCGAGATGGGAGGCAAATGGCCACACAAATGCTGTTTTTGTAGAACGCTTCTTCCAGGATTTGTTCAAAACAACCAGAAGAATTGTTCTATTGTTCCTAATCGTAAGGTTTGAGTCAAAGTGGAACAGCAGGGACGCATTCCTGTTTTATTCCTCATATCCACGACAGCCCCTTGTTTAATGGGGGAATCTTACCCCTCTGCAAGGGATACAAACATCTTATTGTAAGCTTCACTAATGTGTATAGTACTTTGACTGGCTTCATCATTTTTTTTTCAGATAACCTCTGATTCGTCTTGACATCCATCTTTAATTTAAATTTCTCAGGTATGTACATATCTTTAAATATTAAACAACTAATAATGATCATAAATAAATAAGGATTCTGTATAATCTTGTAAATAGTTTAGGAACCAAATATGTTTGTTTGGGTTTTATGGTTTATCCACCATTGCTGATTATTTAACGCCAAATCCTGTTAATACATATATCAACTATAGGATATGTAAACACATTTTGTTGATAAAATTTTTTAACGAACCTGAGCTCATTCTTTTAGCACACAGGTGGTTTCAAGTATTGCTATTTATCACTAACAGCTTCACAGCAGAATTGTGCAAACCAGTGTATTGATGCGGCAAGTAAGAGTGAGAGTGAGAGTAAGAGACAGTGAGACAGCATTACTCATTTGTTTGCACACAGTTAAATGGTTCCAAGTATTGCTTTGTATCCCTAACAATTCAATTAAACATCAGTCATTTGCTTATACACAGTTAAAGGAGCAAGTGATTCTTTTTCAAACAAGTTAATTTAGCATGTGTCATTCGTTTGTACTCGATCAAAAATCAAATAGTTTTATTTGACCAATATCAGATGCTACCACTCCAAGTCAGAGTTGATCTGGTCGAAATGGCAACGAATAGGTGCTCCACAATCCCTCGGTATTGTTTAATTTCATATTAAGGACACTCGTTGGAAGGTGGTTTTACCCCTCTGCAGAGATGCAGTTGGTATATTCTACAGCCCCTGGGAAGTGGGCGAGAATCATCTAGTTTTTTTTTCCGGAAATTTTTAATAGAATTAAAATTACTTGACCCAGCCCATAACTTGACATAGGTCTAAAAAGTTTGCTTTGAAGGGTGTTAAAATCAACCATAATTATACCTATATAAAAATAATGAAAATATTTTCGATCAGAACTTCATATTGCTCGGAAAAGAGAATGCATTTAATGACCAAAATACAGATTTTGATTATTTGGTTGTTTTTTTTTAATGCATATCAAACACTCAAGATTATTTAATCCCAAATTCTTTTTATACATATATAATGAACGTATGACTTGTAAAGATTTTGTCTATAACATTTATTAATGAGCCTGATCTCTTTTTCCCAGTCAAATGGTTTCAAGCATTTCTATCAAATATGAATAATTTTATTTACTATTCATCATTTGTTTGCGTCCAGCGAAGTGGTTACAAGTATTGCTATTTAGCACTAATTATTCCTTTTAACATTACTCACTCGTTTGCACACAGTTGAATAGTTCTAAGTAATGCTATGTATAACTAACAATTCAAGGAAATATCGGTTATTTCTTTGCACACAGTTAAATCATCAAACAGTTCTCTTTTGAATAATTCAGTTTAGCATTTAAATGTCAAACAGTTCTACGTGTTCTCGTATTAGATCCATAGATTGGACCTTATCAGCTGCTACCAATCTGGGTCAGAGTGGACAGGGGAGCAATGGCAATGAAAAGATACTCCACGTTCCCCAAATCTTCAAGACCAGAGTCTTACCATCTAATTCTTTAGTGTCATATCAAGGTGTTGTGGTCAAGGAGAGGTTCAAATGATGACATGACACAGAAATAAGTAATAAGAAATATATTGAAGGAACATAGTACATACACGAACGATGGCAAGGAGAAACATCTCCCCAGCTTAACAATCAGGAATATTACCGCTCTTGGTAACGACTCGCTCAGACAAAACCGAGACTACGTCTGAAACTGCAACTGCGACTGAGACTCCGCTGAAGAGAGTTCAGTTGGTATATGTCACATGAGGACGAGTCCATCTCTGGAGTACACCTCAACACAAGGACACTCTTTGGGGGAGTCTTAGCTCTCTGCAGATGGTCAGTCGGTGTATTCTACAACCCCAGCCGATTTGCCTGAAATATCTAAAACACCAAAGCTGAATATATCAAACTGAAAGCTCTACATTCACAAACTCCTGAGATATTCTTTTCACGCGCTTCATTGTAGCTTTTCTCTCATATTAGAAAAATAAATAGATAAATAAATAAAAACATCAAAAAATATTTATTCATCTCCTCAGAAAAAAAAAACACAACAACATAAAATCAAGATTTATCGGAGAAAACCTAAAAATGAGAGGAACTGAGAGACAGAAAGAAAATGTGTGAGGTGAGAGAGAGAGAGAGAGAGAGAGAGAGAGAGAGAGAGAGAGAGAGAGAGAGCATGCGATCGATAACAAGCAAAAAAAACAATCGATAGACAATGCTGTTAGTATGGACTTAGAGCTGATCGATATTTCTTCCAAATACTTTGTTATCTATTTGTTATTATTTATTTATTTATTTATTGATCAATTTATTTTTTCATTTTGTTTTTTTCATTCAGTTTGTTTTTCTTGTTTAAACAAACAAAGAAATATACAATCGTGCGCGTGAGAAAATAGTTTCGTGTCTGATCCTAAATATTCGATAAAATGCTTGTTTATCTGTAGACGATAAACTCATAACCTGGCTGCTTGACAGCATCCATCTCCTCTCCCAGTAACACCTGATACGTGATTGGTTCTTCAAGGTATTCAAACACATACTGAAGTTTCATTAGTAGAGACAAAAGTGAACAATGAATGACACATTATTTTTCTTCAAATAGTTCCCTTCTTATATAAGTCAAAGAAATCTTCCATTGCTTGAAGAGCTTCGTCTGTTGATATAGAATGGTTTGGTTGGGTTGGGTTTTATGGTATATCAACCATTGTGGGTTATTTAAGGCCAAAACCTCTTTATATATATATACATATATATATAGGGTGACCCCCAAAAAACAGAACTCATAAACATTTTTATTACTTCTATAAAAATAAAGCCAAATAATTCTAATTCTTTTCCTTGGTAGACCAGGACATGTTGGTGAATACTATGGTCCCAATTTTTCATGCACAGAATATTCTTCACATCCTGAAAAAAAGAAAAGGCTAGAATCAAATTTATGAATTTCAGTCAAAAATATATGGCTTCTTTTTTTGTGGGGGGGTCACCCTATATATATATATATACATATATAATATATATATATATATATATATATACTATTTGTTTTGAATTGTCTTTTTTAGCATATAAACCATTGTAGGTTATTTAATTCCAAATCCTCTTTATTTCTATATATTCAATACATATGATTTGGTTTGGATTTTTGGCATTATTTATTATTTAATGCCAAATACTCTTTATACATAGATATTATATATAGGATTTGGTTTGAATGGTTTTTATGCCATTATAAGTTATTTAATGCCGAATCCTCTTTACACACACACACACACACACACACACACACACATATATATATATATATATATATATGTATATTTTGGCAGCATTTCTTCATCAATACATATTTCGTTTAAAATAATAGACAATTGGTTGATATATCTTCCATAATTATTTATTTCCCAAGTACTTTCTGCCTGACTTTAGGCCATCATCAGGGGAGGATCTATAACAAAAGTGATGTAACTTTTATATGTACATTTATACTTTGTAAGAAGAGCGTCTGTACTGTTGTAGTGTGTAGCGTTTACTTTTAAATTTGTTTCTATAAATAGTGTCAGTTACTAAAGACATTTAAGTACATTAGCACTGATTTGAAAATTAATGCAGATCAGTTTGGATTGTATCTTTCTAATATTTAGCTCCTTGAGAATCTGTAGATTTTGCTTGTTATTTTGATGTTCTAATATTGTATTTTCGGTGAGAATTTTCCGTAATACCGTTTTTGGGTACGAATGTTGTTTTTAAACTTGGGAAATAAATAATTATGGAAGATACATCAACCAATTCCCGCCGAATATCATAAAATCAATACGGCAATATGAAAGGATGAACAAAAATATGTAGAGAAAAAATGTCTATTATGTTAAACGATATATATATATATATATATATATATATAGAGTTTGGTTTGGTTTGGTTTGGTTTGGTTTAATAGCACAGCTATTGTAGATTCTTTTATGCCAAATCCCTGTTATACATATATATATATATAAAAAACGAGGTGCATGCGATAAGTTTCCATACCTTTTTCATATAGGCATTAAACATTTTCGTAGATTCTTGAAAATTCAGTATGTTATTGCTAGATGCTTATGAGATGACTGACCAAGGGGAGTCAATACACCAGAGTTGATTGACCAAAGGGTTAGGGTTAGGGTTACTATGTTGAGGTTTTATGGGAGTTCATGAAGAGATTCTGTCAGAAGAGGCCAGCACTCTTCCAATCGGGCCAGTGGCATTTCCACCAAGACAATGTACCTCAGACATTGTTTCAGAATCACTCTAACTCTTATCGATATAATCAGAAGAATATTCTGAAATAAAAATAAAATAAAGATTCAGTCTCGATAGTTTTTGATCAACTATGATCTTGGAAACAGTTAAGGAACCAAATACAGATTTTGCGTAATTTTTCTAGCTTAGTCGGCGGGGGTTGTAGAATACACCGACTGCATCTCTGCATAGGGGTAAGACCTCACTAACTAGTGTTCTGGATATGACAATAAACACCAGTCCACGACTCCATCCTTGTCACAGACTATTTGACCTAGATAGGCATCAAGACAGTTGCTCACGCTCCCTATAGTCCAGACCTTGCTCCCTGTGACTTTTTGTTATTCCCTAAGCTCACAGGCTGTCGTTATGAGACAATGGAGGAGATGAAAGAGGCCGTGACGAAGTTTATTGACACGCAAATACAAGAGGACGTCCATGGGGCCTTCCAGAAGTTGTTGGAACGGTACAACAAGGGCATTGCAGCCGGAGGAAATTACTTCGAAGGAGACTAGAGTTTCCTGTGTGCACTATCAATAAAAGTTACCATACAAAAAAAAAAAAAGTCTGGAAACTTATCTAATGATCCTCGTACGTATCCATTTAAATGTGTGTAAACAAATGACTTACATTAAGTTGTTAATATTACAAAAGAATACTTAAAACTGTACATTGCCCAGTCGGCTGGGGTTGTAGAATATACCGACTGCTTCTCTGGAGAAGGGTAAGACCCCCACCACAACGATTGTCTTGGATATGGCACTAAACAATCTGATGGTGAGCCAAATAGACCTAAACTGTGTTCTTATGCTAAACTGAATAGCTTGAAATAGAACTGTTTTGGTATTTAAACTGTGTAATTACGCTAAACTGAATTGTTTATACCCTGCAAAGGTGTAAGACTTCTCTAAAAGGTGATTGTGAAAATGACACGAGACTACATCTGATAGTGAGGCTCCACTACTAGATCCTGTTGAATAAGGAGTACCTCTTTATTGCCATTACTTCCAAGTCCACTATTGCTCTTGGTGTTGATACCTTTTCGGATGTCATCTATGTTTAATTTGACCTGTTTAAAATTATTTCGTATCTGATACGAATACTTGATACAATATAAATATAAAATATTTGTATTGATTAAAATTACCTGAACTTATTATAGTTTACTAAGGATTATTATTGGTCTAGTAGGTAGAGTGTTCGCCAATGGTCTGGGAGACCTGGGTTCAATCCCAGGTTGCGTCATAACAAAGACTTTAAAAATGGTACTTGATACCTCCTTGCTTAACACTTAGCAATATAAGGTACTATCAAGGGTAAAGTAGAGAAATTTTGGGAAAGAAGTAATGCCCTCCCCTACATTTCGGTGTAGTACCTATTGAATTGGGAGCCTTCTGGTCACTCTCGACTAAAGGGAGACAACTTTATTATTAGTTAATTGAAACCATGTAACTGTGTTCAAACAGATGAGTATTATTTGATAGAAAAACTGGCTTGAAACCATATTATTAGTAGTATTAGATAAGAATAATTGAAACCATACAAACATATGAGAAACCACAAAACTGTAGAAGGGGTGTCGTCGTGGTGTAATGGTTAAAGCGATGGACTACGGAATCGTAGTAAGCGAGTTCGTACTCCAGTCGGTCTATTACGTTCACTTTCAGACAAATAACCTTAGAAGAGGTATGAACCCCCTTATCCTCCAAGCTATGGGTTAAATAGTACCACTACTGTTCTTCTAGGAGAATGGCTTCGGCATTAAATAACCTACAAAGGTTGATATGCCATTAAACAAACAAACCAAACAAAACTGTAAGGAACCCTCCCACCTAGAAAACAACGCAAAAAATAAATATGATGCTATTTACCAACCCCTCCGCTCGGGCAGGATATGACACAAGGTCAATTTTTAAGCGGAGTTTAACAGGTTTGAATTCAGAGTTTTCCTTCTCCTAGACTAGTTGCCTAACCAAGGCTGAAGAACCTAGTCTGTTCTACTATTTCCCCATAGCTGGAGGGAGAATAATTGGACTCATACCTTTCCCAAGGGTATTAGTGCTATGTGAAATGCAATCAGTCTCGTCCAGGATTTGAACTCGTGTCGCCGTGTCCATTACCTACGACGATAACGACTACACCACGGGTGATATAAACTCAATTCTCTAACGTCTAACCATAAGATAAACCAAGACGGGTTGAGATGCCGTTAAAGTCGATCAATAAATCAATCAATCCATCAATTATGAGATTTTGACGGTTGCAATTTTCATGTCTAGAAGAGGTTTTATCTAGGTAAGTTACTCAAATGTCCGGCAACATCAATTTTTCGGTGTGTTTTTCTATCTGTTGCTAAGAGTTTGAAAGTTGGTTCTTTGAGTTTTACCAATCGATCTGTGCTCTTCGAAGTGTTCATAATATTTGATCTCTCTCTGTTATATTTATCTGCCTCGAACAGTTGTTTTTTTGTTGTTGTTGTTTTCACTCCCTCTCCATCTCTCCCTCTCTCTCTCTTTCTCTCTCTCTCCCTATATATACATATATATATATATATATATATATATATATATATATATATATATATTAATTAAATATAAGAAATCAATTCTTTGGTGTCATTATGAATTTACATCTGGTCATGATGACCATCATGGCATACTCCTACTCATTGGATTTTCTCCCAGGATTATATATATATATATATATATATATATATATATATATATATATATATATATATATCAGGACATCAAATTGTTGCTATCAATAGTTTTGTCTTCCTCTCCTTCTTTCTCTCCCTCTCTCTCTCTCTCTATATATATATATATATATATATATACATGTATATATATATATATATATACATATGTATATATATATATATATGTATATATATGTATATTTATATATGTAAAAATCACTTATTTGGTGTCATTATAAATGTACTTCTGGTCAAGATGACCATCATTGGATACTCCTACTCATTGGATTTTCTCCTAGGATTATAAATGTATAATATAAATATATACATATATTTATAATATATATATATATATATATATATATATATATGTATATATATATATATATTAGTCTGTTGATGTGCATGTATTCATATAAGTACGTCAATCTGTTCATATCTATCTATCTATTTATCTATCTATCAGATTGCTGATGTCAATAATTTTCTCTCCCTCCCTCCCTCTCTCTCACTTTTTTTCTCTCTCCCTACTTACCCCCCTCACCCCCATATATATATATATATATATATATATATATATTAGTATAATAATGTGAATCTATGTATTCATCTATGCATCTCATTCTGTTTGTATCTAAGATTCTTTTTTTAATCTCTCTCTCTCCCTCTCCCTCTCTCACTCTCTCTTTCTCGGCATATATATATATGTATATGCATGTGGGTGCGTGTATTCATATATATATATATATATGTGTGTGTGTGTGTGTGTGTGTGTGTGTGAGTGTGTGTGTACACTTTCATATATCTCTCAATAAGTAGATTTTTCTTTTTCCATGTTTCAGAGAAGTGTACGATTATAATATATCATTTTTGAAAGTCACCCATCCAAGTAATGAATTAGACAAGCATTCAATCAATCAATTCTAAACTCAGTCAGTTATATTTCCATTCAATTAATCATATGGCAGATCGTTCATTTTTCCAGTCATCATTGGGTGCTCAAGAAAGACACTCCTCAGAATAAATCTCTTTATATATGATTAAGTAAATTATTATTTGCTCTTATTGTCTAGAAAGCTGCAGTCATTTTTATAATATTCTTATCACTGTTAATTACCGTGTCGCTTTTAAAGCTTGAGAAATCTCTACAAAACTGGGTGTTGACTTATATAGCAGGGCTAAAATTCAAACCTTTACCAGTAAAGTCGTATTGCTAATAATTAATATACATCTCTTATCCTAATTCCGACAGAATACCAAAATATTTCCAATTTAAATATCTGTTTGTCGAACATATTCAACAAATTCAGAATAATAAAAAATAATAAATCAAGATTAATAATGAAATCATGAAATTGAAATATGAATTAAGTATTATATTAATGGAATATTACATGCTGTTTTCAACAGTTATTGTACGATGAATAAACCTTAACCGGAACACCACAACACCTAAGTGGCCTGTCATACAACTACGGTATGTTGTCTACCTCTATAATTTTATTGTTACCGGGTGATTTCATCTGAATATAAGCTCTGATGGGTAAGATGTGTGTGTTTCTTATATAGCTGAAGTAATTCTGATTTCAGAGAAAAAATACATACAAAATACATTACTTGAGTCATAACAAGTTTCATGAGATATAATGGTATACTGAATATACGCACATTGATATTATTACAGGACTTGTATGGCACTGCATTTTAAATGAATATTACTGGAACGTAATTTTAGTGACGATTAAATCTCTGATTCTAATATGTAATTTTAAAAGTATAAAGTCACACACATTTATGCTGTTAAAATACAATAAACTTCTGATACAGATTATTATAGCCTATTCTAATTTAATTCTGCTGGCTAAATTTTGGCCTATCAGTAGCCTATCGTTTGTTTGGGGGTCAACCGATATACTAGGTAGAGGTCTTATCCAGAATTTTCATTGCCCAGTCGGTTGAGGCTGTAAAATATACTGACTGCATCATTCCAACGAAAATCCTTTGGCCAAGTCGGCTGGGGCTGTAGAATACATCGACTGCTTCTCTGTAGAGGGCTACACCCCACCCACAACGAGTGTCCTGGATATAACGCTAAACAACCTGATATGAAGTTCCAGTATTGCTGAATATTTGGGGAATGCGGAGTACCCCTTCATTGCCATTTGCTCCTAGGTCCACTCTGAGCCGCAGTGGTAGCGCTTGATAGGGCCCTCTCTATGGGTGAAATAGAACTAAACTGAGTCCTTTTGTTAAACTGAATTGCTTGAAATAGAACTGTTTTTGACATTTAACTGTTTGTAAACAATAATTACTGAATTGTTTGACATTTATTTCGGCGTTAAAGGACCCGAAAAAGTTTGATACGCTGTAAAACAAAACAAACAGTTAACCAGAATTTTGAGCTGAAATTCTTGAATTCGACTTATATGCCAGATCGACTTCTACGTCATAATCCATTGTAAATATATCAAGCAGTGGATTTTTTGAGGGGGAAATAATTATTTATCTAGTTTAAATTATTTTTCTTTGAGTTAATTTTTACAGGTAACTCGACTCGGTTCTTAAAAAAGAATTAAAAATAGGAAAGCTGCAGGGCTGGACGAAATCCCCCCAGAAGTGTGGAAGACTAGACAATTCGACGATATACTGCTCCGGCAATGCAACGCAGTCTATAGTCAAAATAGGACAGAAAGATGGATGAAGGGATGCATCCTTCCTTTCCCTAAAAAAGGCGACCTCGGATTAGCCAAGAACTATCGAGGGATAACACTTACATCCATAGCAGCCAAAATCTACAATGCCCTACTACGAAACCGCATAGAACCCAAAATAGACAACATCCTTAGGAAAAACCAAAATGGCTTCCGGAGAAATAGATCCACAACCTCACAAATATTGACCGTCCGTAGAATCCTTGAAGGCGTTCGGGCAAAAAACCTTCAGGTGACATTACTATTTGTCGACTTTACCAAGGCCTTCGATTCCATCCACAGAGGGAAAATGGAACTAATCCTACTAGCATACGGCCTACCAAAAGGAACCGTAGCAGCAATAATGATCCTCTACAGAAACACAAAAGTGAAAGTACGTTCACCAGATGGAGACACAAAATACTTCGACATTGTTGCAGGAGTACTACAAGGAGACACGCTAGCCCCTTACCTCTTTATCATCTGTCTAGACTACGTGCTTAGAACTTCGATCGACAAAACCAGAGAAAATGGCTTCGAGCTGACTAAGAAAAGAAGCAAAAGGTGCCCCGCAAAAACAATCACAGACACCGACTACGCTGATGACTTGGCGTTACTGGCGAATACGCCTAATCAAGCAGAGACACTATTGCATAGTTTGGAACGAGCTGCAGCAGGCATTGGCCTCCATGTCAATGCGCACAAAACCGAATATATGTGTTACAACCAAACAGGCAACATTATCACACTAGACGGAGCCTCTCTGAGGCTAGTGGACAAATTCACCTACCTAGGAAGTAGCGTCTCATCAACCGAAAACGACATCGACACACGACTGACGAAAGCATGGACGGCTATAGATAGGCTCTTAATCATATGGAAATCAGACCTGACTGATGAAATGAAGCGCAGTTTCTCCCAGGTAGCGGTTGTATCGATACTACTATATGGATGCACTACATGGACGCTAACTAAACGGCTGGAGAAGAAACTTGACGTCAACTACACAAGAATGTTGAGAGCAATATTGAACAAGTCCCGGCGACAACACGCCACGAGACGCCAACTGTACGGCCACTTGCCTCCCATCACGAAAACTATACAGGTTAGACGAGCCAGACACGCCGGACACTACTGGATAAGCAAGGACGAGCTCGTAAGGGACGTACTCCGATGGACCCTCACATATGGCCGCGCAAAAGCAGGACGACCAGCTCGAACTTAAATACAGCAGCTATGTGAGGACACGGGATGTAACCCAGAAGACCTGCCGGAGGCGATGAATGATAGGGAGAAGTGGCGAGAGATGGTCAGGGCTATCCGTGCTATTGGCACGACATGATGATGATGATTATGATGATTGAATTATAGAGTCCAATCAGATTATATTTTGCATGTTTTTTTAGATTTCTTGGTGTTATTTTAAAAAGAATGTAATTTGTTTTCATATCACCTTTTCTTTGGGGGTTGTCCTCGTGGTGTAATGGTTAAAGCAATGGAGTGCGGAATCGTAGTAAGCGAGTTCGTACTCTAGTCCAACTAACGTTCACTTTCGGACAAATACATTTGAGAAAGGTATGAACACCCTTATCCTCCCAGCTATAAATTAAATAGTACCACTACTGTCCTTCTAGGAGAATAGATTTGGCATTAGGTTGATATGCTATTAAACAAAGAAACCAAACATTTTCTTTAATTCTGTTTCATATTTCAGCGTTACCCGAACAAAGTCACTGTTATTGCTTGAGTTCACAGCAAAACTATTGTTTACTGACCCGATAACTTTTTTTTAAAAATACAATCTCGTAATGTCACTCTTAGATATGTGTGTAACGGATAATAATTTGAAATACCGACCTATAGAATAATGAATTATATCATAGAAGTTGAAAATACTCATCCAGTAAAAGAATATGAAAATAATCAGAGCGTAAATATTTAAAAATATTTACATTAGAAGAAAATAAAGTTTCAGGCATGTAAAGTGGTGTTTTTTTTTTTTCTAGCCTTAATTTGGTTATACGAGCATCATTAAATAAGATTCCATACTTTTTCGTATGGGCACTTTTATTGATAGTACACACATGAACATCTAGTTCTCTTCGAAGTAATCTCCTCTGGCTGCAATGTACTTGTTGTACCGTTCCAATAACTTCTGGAAGGCCCCATGGAGATTCTCTTGTGTGTGCGTGTCAATTACCTTCGTCACAGCCTCTTTCATCTCCTCAATTGTCTCATAACGACAGCCTGTGAGCTTAGGGAATAACCAAAAGTCACTGGGAGCAAGGTCTGGACTATAGGGAGGGTGAGAAACTGTGTCAATGCCCATCTTGGTCAAATAGTCTGTGACAAGGATGGAGTTGTGGACTGGTACATTGTCCTGGTGGAAATGCCACTGACCCGATTTGAAGATTGCTGGCCTCTTCCATGAACTCCCTTAAAACCTCAACATAGTAACTCTAACCCTAACCTCCCAAACGTCTCTTCATCCGTCACAGACTCACTGCCTTCCTTGAATATTTTATGCCACTCGAAAACTGATGCTCGATTCATGCAATGTGCTCGAAAAGCAGTCTGAAGCATTCCATAAGTTTCTGTGGCATTTTTTCCAAGTTGAGAAAATAATTTTTTTTTCCATATCATTCTTCCTCACGTCCAGATTGCATTTTTGAAATTCACCAGTGGTGACAATCCGGCTTTAGTAGGGTGTATTCCAATTGCTGCTGTAGCTGTTCATTTGAACTTGAAATCATAAAAATTGGTTAGTCATCTCATAAGCTGTATAGCAATAACATACTGAATTTTCAAGAGTCTACGCCAATTTTAAAGGCCTGTACAAAAGTCTGGAAACTTATTGAATGCACAACGTATTTTGTTTGTATAAAATATATTTGTGTCAGTACGTTACTATGTAAGAGAGAAAGTATATTTATGCGTTAATATGTATGCGGCTGACAATGAAATTTTAATCAGTAACAGAAAGATTGAACTGCAAACATTATTTTCTTTTAATTTAGAATAATTAAGCGGTGGTGAAATTAAATGCATGCTTAAAGAAATGAATCTTTGAAATATGAAGCGAAAGTTTGCGGAAGTCACAGAATAAATCCGTTAAACTTACTGGCTGGTCTATTATTTTTATCGCTTTTAATAAGATTAAGATGGGCTCGAAATTAGATCGAAAAGCTGATGATTTATCAATCATTTTTATTAGTTAAATGTATTTTAAACAATCAAGAAGGGAAAGGGATTTCTTAAAATATCCAAGGTTTGATCCTGCAAATATTGTCACCTTGTCTTGTTATAAAACGGGCGCATCAGCGCCGATTAGTCAATAAATGGAAAAATGCATATACTAAAATTACAGTTTCTCGAACCTATTTTTGCATAGAAATTTGCACATTTTTTGGTATGGAAGCTGGCAGATTTCCCATATGAGTCCACTTACCACAATAATTGGGAACAAATTAAGGACAACAAATGACAGCGTAATGAAAATAATATTTATTGAGAGGTAAAGAAGATAACATTTTAGTATCTACAACTAATTACTATCACTGATGATGGAATAATATCAAGTGGTGCTCAAGTGTACACACCTCTGATTTCTGGTGTTCCCTAGAAGGCACTGTTGAATATGACGTGAAAAGTTGTTTATAACGGGTACACTTCCTACTTGGGTGATCGCTTTAATCTTTTTGATGTATGCCATCAATTCAGCAACGGTGTGATAGTTGCTCTTGGAGATGTTGTCTTTGAGGAACACCCAAGGAAAGAAAAATTTAGTTTTGAATATGTCTTCGCACAAAAGATCTGCTTTATAATCTAGGTCATGATTTCGTTATATTTGATTAAATACATGAAAATGTTAACTATTTCCTTGCAATTATATGAAAAGAGAAAGGATTATAGTCAACAGAGATCTTTCAGGCCGCTGCTTTGGTTCAATATTTTTGAAACACACAGCATGTTTGGTTTATATCATATTAGTTGTCAGAACATCTCATCGTGTTGTAATCGCTCGTAGGTTATTTGCGACAGAGAGGTGAGTTCGATTCTTACTTGGTACCATTTAATTGCGGCCTTGTGATGAATCAAAGCTTTGTTTAGCTTTTAGGACGCCTTGTAAGGTGTAAAAGTTAGGTGTCGGTTTATTTGTTTCTTTGTTTCAATGGCATATCAATCTTCGTGGTTTCGTTAATGCCAAAAGCCTTCTTTGTAGAAAAGCTGTGGTACTATTCGTACCATAGCTGGTTAGATAAGGTGGTTCATTCCTTTCGTAAGGGTATTAGTTCAAAAGTGATCGTAACAGCACGACTGAAGTTCTAACTCACTTATTTCGTGGTAGCAGTCCAATACGCTTGCCCTTGCGCCTCGGGGACTCCCCTGGAGTGGTTTGAGAGTTTGAGGAGCAGAACCTTGAAGATGAATACCATTCTCACTGTCTATCCTCAGTAAAAAAAAAAAAAGTTCAACAATGAATATTTTATTATATGTAGTCAACATTTAACACCGTTACAATAATGGTAAAGTGAAACACTTGATACGCAGGGAATTGAGTGTTTCATAATTTTTTGAGCATTCAGAATAGTGGAATTGAAACTGATTCTTTTATTACTTATATATCCAATCGTATATACTCGTGGATGGGTATAAAGTTTTGAAGACTTAATTCTCAGGACAAAAATGGATTCCAATCAGGATTTTTAAAAGCAAATGGTATCGTCAAAACATTTGATTAACTTGTCAAAATTCCTTTATCTGCTATTCTTTATCCACTGTTGCGAAATATGATAGACGTTTTTCAATCATTAATTGCTGTCTTCATTTCATCATATACATCCATTTGCAACAGGTTAACTTATATAACTCTTTTCAAGATGTTATATATATATATATATATATATATATAATTAACTTAAATCACGAGTCGGAAATATTCTACTAAAGTTTCATCAGGAAGTCTAATCCCGACTGATGCTAAAGGAGAAAACGCCGTTTTATATTCACCAAAACCCCACCTAGCTTAAAATTCACATAACAAAAGAAACCTGACGAGAGTTGGCCTTTTCTTTCTTTTTGACCTATAATATTTTTCTTTTTCCCCCGGGCGGTGATTCGAGATATTCTTATCTCTTGTTCCTGGCAGGTTTTTTTCTTTTTTTTTCTGGTACCGTGAATGCTGGTAGATATTAGATTAGTATATATATATATATATATATATATATATAATGAGGTAATAGTCGTAGGAAATGGATACGATGATACGTGTTTATTAATGCTATGTGAAATGCAATTAATTTCTTTAAGGATTTGAGCTTGTGTCATCGTGTCCATTTCGTACGATCATTACCCCGTCATATACCCTCAAGAAATGTAGGGGGTGTCCTCGTGGTGTAATGGTTAAAGCGATGGACTGCGGGATTGTAGTACGCGAGTTCGTACTCCAGTCGTGATATTACGTTCACTTTCGGGCATATACCCTTGGGAAAGATATGAACCCCCTTATCCTTCCACCTATGGGTTAAATAGTACTGCTACTGTTCATCAAGGAGAATGGCTTTGGCATTAAATTACCAAAAAAGTATTGATATGCCATTAAACAAAGAAACCAAACCAAACCAATCAAGAAATGTATGAATCCAATTATTCTCCCTCGAGCTATGAGTTCTTTAGTTTGTGTTAGGCCACTTGTCTAGTAGAAGGAAAACACTGAATTCACTACTGTTAAACCACGCTAAAAAATTGAACTTGTGTATCAACCTGTCCATACGGAACAGTCGATAAACGAGATGCACACAAACAGACAGACAGACAGACAGACACACACACACACACACACACACATATATATATATATATATATATATATAATGGACTCTCCGGTCTATCTCGATATATGATGGCCCTGGTGTTCAGGCGAAGATATGAACTGGTGGTCTACGTCTGTTCTATACGTTGATTGAAGAAACGACAATATTTATAAAAAATAATATCATCTTTTCTTTTCCTTTTATCGCAAAATTTTGACGAAATCGTTGCATGAAAGAGAGAGTCGGGAAAAGCTGAGATATACACACTGAGGGAGATATGGAATCCTCAGTGAACAGCTTCTTCTTAGTTCTACTTTCACAAGACTAGTATAAGGACAACTCAAAACATCTAATCATTTCAGTTTCTCTATGTTTTTCAACTTCAGAACCTTCACAACACCCAGAAATGTTTCCTTCTTATGGGATCAAACGCAGTTTCGACTTTTCTTCACACTTCTCTACACTATCTCTAGGCATTTAATCATCTTAGCTTGTATATGTTCTTTAACTATTGGGCCTTTGCAAGGCTCCCCTTTCTTATTTCTTCTGAGATCTTACACGATTTCGACTTAATCGAGTCTCGTACATTTCAAACCTCTGTTTATCAACCCTGGGCCGCCTGGCACAAGGACCCCTCTCTAGTGTCCCAAATCTTCAGTCGTTATATAATTTTCCGAACGCCCATGCATTCCTTCCGGCATGTCATCCATGCAATTCACGTCACATTTCCGCTGTGTTTTGTTTACTTTTAAACACAGGTATACATCCTGTTTTTATAAGTTACACACCCTGTCAAAAATCAAATATCTAACACCTACACATGTGATCTATTTAGGTTTCTGTAGATTTAGCTGCACTTCATAGCAAAAAAATGGGGCACCAACGGGGCATAGATTCTCCTGAATAACACTCCACAGGGTTTGAATTTAAAATTGTTTCTTCTCCTACGTCGGTTGCACTATTTGAATTAAAAAGCCCAATCTCCGCTACTATTTTACTCAATACTGAGTAGTGGATGTCTAGCCATTCGCACCAAATAAAAAGGAAACACATATACGTAAGTTCTGTTTCCTTTTAGATCACCATTTCTATGTTGTATATTGACCTTCGACCCGGCCATTACAAAGACGGTGGAAGTGCATGTTCCATTGCCGTGGGCGAGCTTGGCTGACAAAATGGGACAAGGTAAAATCCCGCGGTACCGTCATAGACTGATGCACCGGAAGAGAATAACCTGTGAACTGCATGACAGTTATTTCCGCTCGATGACAATCAAACATGCCATTCCAAGGACGGTGGAAGAAACACATTCCGATGGTAGTTATGAGAAGATATTGATTGGGCGATTGAACTATTATATAACTCGGTGCAGACAGGAAGACAGTAAGTTCGGAGACCAGAAGCTGGAGAAAATATGTGGTAGAGAAAGCCAGCACTCAGCAGAAAGCTGGGCTCCCGGGCCTCCGGTTGAGCAGCCCAGGAGAATAAGAAAGACACAACGCTGATGGCCATAAGAGTGGGGGTCAATATATTGCAGTTCTGTTCGGTCTCCAACTCCCTCTCACACACACAACCCTTTCAAATAAAGTGAGAGGTATATTTTTTTAAAAGAAGTCTTAGCTCGTTTTTATTCATTGCGTCATGTATTCTGCATGTATATGTGTATATATGCATATTTATTATGTGCATATGACTATACAACATCTAGACCCCTCCGTTTGAAGGTAAATCTGTGCTTTCACTAGAGAGGGATGCTTTCTTGTGAAATAATGACACGAAGGCGAGAATTACTCGCAATTGTTTTGCCAGGGACGTCCACCTCTAAGCAGGTATGCGTCAAATTCAAACTGAAGCTTCCCAATTGCATCTACCGACTGGCCTCATTGCTATCTCTTCTTCGATATGGGAATTTGAAATTAGCTAGGACTCAGGCTGGAAACAGAATGTATTTTTGTACGATTGAACAACTCAAAGTCGAACATTGTTTTTAGTGGTGATTGTGTGTTCTGCACCGTATAAGATTCCTCCACCAAACTAACGTTGCACGTCGAGGTGAACTTTGTGACATACACCTGGGAATAGAGATGTCACAAACGTGCTACATGATATATATATATATATATATATATATATGTGTGTGTGTGTGTGTGTGTGTGTGTGTGTGTTATACCATAAATATGTTAATGTTTAAATAGAAATAACATTTCTAAATAGTACGTATGTTCCACGCGTGATAAATTAAAACTGAAAGAAAGTTGCATTTAAATTCTATGTGTAAACATTTACGTTTACAAATGTGTTTTCAAATCAATATGTATCTTAACAGAAATTGTAATTAAATAATCTATTATGATATGACTGAAAATCTAAAAAAAAGACATATATATATATATATCACAGTCATCAAAATCATCATGGTTTGCGACTAGCATGGAGTTAATATAGGTATATAAAATCAGACAAAACAGCTTCGAGCTGAAAAAGAAAAGAAGCAGAAGGTACCCCGCAAAAACAATAACCGACGCCGACTACACCGATGATATAGCGATACTGGCAAATACAACCAAACAAGCCGAAACACTACTGCATAGTTTGGAACGAGCTGCTGCAGGCATTGGCCTCCATGTCAATACACACAAAACGGAATATATGTGCTTTAATCAAACATGCGACATTTCCACACTAGAGGGAACCTCTCTGAAACTGATTGACAAATCCACCTACCTAGGAAGCAGTGTCTCATCAACCGAAAAAGACATCGACACGCGATTAACGAAGGCATGAACAGCTATCGGTAAGCTATCAATCATATGGAAATAAGACCAGACCGATTAAATAAAACGCAGTTTCTTCCAGGCAGCGGTGGTTGGGTTTTACGGCATACGAACAATTGTCGGTTATTTAATGCCAAATTCCCTTTAAACATATATACTAAATATATATGATTCGTTTTGTTTGCATTTTATGATATATCAACCATTATAGGTTATTTAATGTAAAATCCTCCTTATACGATTATATTAAATATATATGATTTGTTTTCGTTGGTTTTATAGCATATCAACTGTTGCCGTTTATTTAATTCCAAATCCTCTTTATATATATATATTAAATATATATGATATATAAACACATTTTGTTAGCATTCTTAAACAAGCCTGAACTTCATTTTTTGCACTCAGTTTAGTGTTTCAAAAAATTCTATCAAATAATTCTATCATTTGTTTGCATACAGTTTAAATGTCTGTCAGGCACATTTGAGTGGTCGATAGGAACTTATCAGGTGCTACAACTCCGGGTAATCGCAATGAAAGAGTAGTGCACATTTCCCTCGGGTTCCAGCCCTAGGGCTTCGCTATCAGAGGGTTTTATATCATATCCAGGACACTTGTTCTGAAGTGTGTGTATGTTGGGGGGTCCTACCAGACCAGTCG
Organism: Sepioteuthis lessoniana; assembly: GCA_963585895.1. Lineage (NCBI taxonomy): Eukaryota > Metazoa > Mollusca > Cephalopoda > Myopsida > Loliginidae > Sepioteuthis > Sepioteuthis lessoniana. The sequence continues at coordinate 4,694 of CAUZXS010001714.1, read as the reverse complement.
GTGTATTCTACAGCCCCACGCCGGCTTGGTTAGATAGTTTTACTTTTCGATTTTAACAAAGAAGGCTTTCGCTTTAAGTAACATATGAAGCTTGATATGCGATTAAATATAGATATATATATATATATTGTCATCCACAGACAGACTGTTTCATTCTCTCAGAACTCTTTAGTGTGGCTAGACACGCAGGACGCTCGAAGCCGGGATCGAAACCCGTCCAAATTTACGTTAGACTAAGCTTCAAACCTTTCGGCCACCAAGTGGACTACGTTGGCCAAGGGAATTTTAAGGTATTTATTTTAGTATATATATATATATATATATATATATATATATATATATATATATATATATATATATATATATATATATATATATATATATATATATATATATATATATATAATATATATATATATATATATATATATATATATATATATATATATATATATATATATATATATATATATATATATATATATATATATATATATATATACATATATATATATATACATACATATATATACATACATATATATATATACATATATATATATATATATATATTATATATATATATATATATATATATATATATATTAGAAAATACTTAGTCCAGTTAAACCGGAGTTAGGAGTAATTCCATCAGGACAAGAAATTATTCGTGAATGAATATTTAAATCTTCCTGGTAAAGAGCTCAATGTACCAATTATACAGAGCAATAATTTCATTAAGAAAAAAACAACGAAACCAATCACAAAGGATTATAAATTTATTTCAATCCTGTTACGCATTTTTGAAATTTTCAAAAACCACGAAAAAAAAAATTAACTGGACTTCATCAGATCAATTAGATAAAAAAATTGATTATCTAATTGATCTGATGAAGTCCTGTTTAATTTTTTTTCGTGTTTTTGAAAATTTCAAAAATGCGTAACAGGATTGAAATAAATTTATAATCCTTTGTGATTGGTTTCGTTGTTTTTTTCTTAATGAAAATATATATATATATATATATATATATATATATATAACAAATATATATATATATATATATATATATATAACAAATATATATATATATACTATATATATATATATATATTATAATTTCGAAGTAGCAAACTTCATCAGCTGAGATTTTTTTTTAGAACTTGGTATTATATATCAAAATTTTTGGGACGTTGTAAACATGGTATCACGTGGGCTGTTAGAATGCAATGTTGGGTGTTGTAACCATGGTACCACGTGGGATATTTTAAACGCCATGCGGAAGAGACGTGACTTAATCATCCTTACCAATTTTATTTTGTCCTTGATTTCGCATAGTTTCTCTCGTATACAATCTAAATTAAGGACTGGTTTTTTCTAATATATCTCTAAATTTGAATTTTAGATTACCAGCCATATGGAAAACAAATCTCTTAAATAAAATGATACGTGGCTTCATCCAAGTTGTAAACATTTCAGGGACTAACGTATTACTCTACCATTTGGACTACGAAGAGTTCGGCGGAAACGGTAAATTAGAATTTATATATATATATATATATATATATATATATATATATATATATATATATATATGCATATTCATATATAAAACTATACATATATATATGCATATTCATATATATGACTATATATATATTTTATATATATATATATATATATTTATCTATATATATATATATACAGACACATATATACAAATATATATATGTATATACACACATATGAATATATATATATATATATATATATATATATATACTTACACCCATATCCATATCCATATATATTCATATATACTTTTTTATAAATTTCACGAATAAAATTAAATTCACTGGTCCAATTATAAATTACTTTCAGTTCTAATGACCTTAACCATTTGTGCTTATAATATGATGTACACACCCCTAAAACTTAGGTTCTTTTCCTCGGATTATACATGCTGTATATATATATATATAGCATGAGTTAAAATGATATAATACTTTTCTAAATGTAATAAAAGCAAATTAGAATAAATAATGAAAAACATGATTTTTATTTTCCAAATGTACATAAGATACCATTTTGCTCTATTTCGTTTCAGGTTATCCATATGGACTGGACCTGCCAATATCGCGCTTTTATTGAGGAAATATTTATCAAGAACGCATCAGTTACTGCAACGCAAAGATTATTACATGTGCACTTTGGGCTTGGTAGAAATTATCCCGTATCCACTCGAAACACGATTTTATTATGGGTTACTAACTTCAGAGCTACTGGTTCAGCATTGAAACCGCTAGAACTCCGGAAAATTTCGAAGCGGTAAATGTTTCAATTCAACGGTCTCCACAGACTTCGATACGGAAAACACACGACCGCTCTTGACCTTTTCTATTAGAAGTTTGAGAATAATTCCTTACAAGGATCTGCAAATGCATCCATACAAAATGATATTGATACAGGTTCTCAGCGAAAGAGACCAGGAAAATCGCAGGATATTTTGTGTGGAAAATTCAACATGTTCCCCGTTTTGCTTATGTATTTTTCAGAGACGAGACCCATTTTCACTTGTGTGGTAGCGTGAATAAGAAAAATTTCCAATATTGGTCCCAAAAACAACCTTCGTGAGTTCCACGAACGTCCCTAGCAGAATCCTCATTTAACCGTATGATGTGCTATAGCAGAATTTGGCATTTTGGGTCCGTACTCTTCGAAAAAGTCAATGTTATCGTGACTGTTAATATTGAACGATACTGCATGTTGCTCGACATTTTTTCAAAGACCAAGATTGGATGAACTTGACGACAGAAATAATTTTTGTTTTCAAGAAGTTGGTCCAACAACCACACTTCTGGACGTTCAATGGAAATTTTGGGGGAGATCTGGCCCGGTTATTCGATCTCATTGCGCGATGATATCGTTTGGCCAGCCCGATAAACTGATTTGAATCCATGTGATATTTGTCTCGGGAATACCTAAAATCAAAGATACACAGTCATCGCTCTCAAAATATATTGACCAATTAAGAGATGCCATTTGTCAAGAAATTGTTTCCATTCCTCGTGAAATGATTCGTCGACTTATGAACAACTTTCGCGAACGTCTTCGTCATCGTGTGGACAATAGCGGCAAACATTTGACTAATGTAATTTTTAAAATGAAATAAAAACGATATGGCATTCAGGTATATTTGGAAAATAAAACCACTTTTTCATTGTTTATTCTAATTTGTTTTTTTAAACCTAAAAATATGTCAGATCATTTTACGCGCCCACACATACACACACACACACATATATATATATTATATATATATATATAAAATATCCAGTCGGCATCCAAATGTAAACGTTACCCCCTCACCCCCACCACATTATCTCAGTCTTCTAACCATTCCGCTTCTTAGCCGGCCGGTGATCAACTAGTGGTTCGAGGGGGGTAACGCACATTTCTTGCCACCTACACAAGAATACGATCGAGGGAACGGAGAAAATAGAAGGACAAAACGAACAACACGAACAAAGCTTGGGGTTAACCAAGAGCAGAGGAAGGTACGCAACACTACATGGCATGTTGCAGACTATCGCTAGCGTGGGGTTACTAGCGAAAATTCCACAATGCTACTGGAATCAGACTCATCTTGACTCACTCTCGCTGGACCCTATCCCATGCTGCCTCGCCTCTCTGCTCCGGTGGTCTGGTGGTGACCGCCCCTGTCCGTGGATCCACGCCAACCTCTGCTGTTCGCCTCTCTGCTGTCCAGCCGCCAACTGCCTCTCTGCTCTCCAGCCGCCAACTGCCTCTCTGCTCTCCAGCCGCCAACTGCCCTCTCTGGGTCGCGTCGTCAACTGCCATTCGCGTCCCCTTACCACTTCCGGATACGGCGAGATTTCATGTCCAAGAATCCTTTGTCTGGTTTCGCGCCAAAACAGACTCGTCTGCTTTGGCGGCCTACCCACATAGTGCTACACAAAGACTATGGGTGTGGATTTTTCGTGTATAGAATATATGTAGGATTTTATCTAAATATATGGGAGTCCTCGATGTAAGGCTATGACTATACATTCATTATAATTTTTTTTTCTGCAAAGAATATAGTCTTCGTCTCTTCAGATGACATACATGCTTAATTTGAGGGTGAAGATGGTATTTTTGTATATATATATATATATATATATATATCATTTGGGGGGTATATATTATATATTAATATATTATTTGGTGGGTACAAAATTTAATCAAACTTACAAAAAGGCCAAATTTATTCATGTTAAAAAAATAAAAATGAACAACAAAACCGATTTCGGTCGTACCTGGTCTCAGGTAAAATAGGACAATGATTAAGACAAAAGAGAGGTAATAGACTCTGTAATGTTAGAAAAAAAATATGTCAGACAGGGGGAATGTTAAATTGTAATCAAATCAAGACCCAATAAAAATTACCTCCGCTTACAGAATGACGGTTTATGGGTCAACTCCCCATGGGGGTTGAGCACTTTGGCAAAGGAATTTTCGGCTGCCGCTCACATAATGCAAAGCTCTTTGATCGAATTGAGCACTCTGGTATCCGGTAAGGTAAATGTAAACAAATGAAAGCTACTACTTAATACCTTATAATTTCCAAGATGACGCGGTACGCTTGTTAACCGAGCGGTCTGATACAAAGTCTAACGTAAAGTTGGGCTGGTTT